>JAGVSP010003631.1:0-20861 GCA_022494985.1 Micrasema minimum | reverse complement strand
TTTTTTTTTTTTGAAAAATCTAAAAAAAAAATTGGTTGAAAATTTTTTGAATATTGGGTTATTTCCGGATTTTTTATTTTTTTATTTTAAAAAAGATGATTGAAAAATTACAATATCAAGAGATTTTTAATTTTTTTTTAGCGCGGTTTGAAATAGCGCTTTTTCAAATCGCTCGCAAAATCCTCCATTTAGCGCGCATGGGCGGTGTAAGGTCACAGCAATATAGGCGTTCACTACGGACGGAATGAATTTCCCGCCCTTCCACGGTAGACGGATATGACGTCATTAGCCAATAACAGGCGTTAAAAATCACTCGTAATTTCGTGTGTTTTAAAACATAAATTTATAAATGAAAAACAAAATTTTTTGATCATTGTGTTTATATCGTTGGAATTGTAAAAATATACTTTAAATATTTCTAGCGTTTTCAAGGATATTCATGCTATCGGGAAGAACCCCATTGTGTTACCTGTGAAGAATTATCTATTTTTTAGAACAGGGTTTTTTTCAAACAACTTTTCTAAACTACGTACTTAACTACCTTTACTGTGTGGTACTGAATTTAAAAGGGACGATTTGATTTCGCTTTTCTGTTCTAAAATATTTTTGAAAAACAAAATCTAAGTATTTTTTATTCTGATGTAAACCGTATAATACATTATTTGAGTTACCATGTACTATATTTCGCGTGGAAAATCTACAAGTTTGTCTGTGGTAATTTAAATATTTCCCCTTTGGGAAGAACAAAACGATATCTCTAACCAAGTTCAAGGTGATGTTCCTCCATTTATTCAACAAAGAAACATATTAAACATTAGCATCTTTGTTGTCTGATTTGAATAACATAAATACAGCATTATTATGCATATAGTATCCAATGTACATTATTCAAGGCGTCCTTTCATATTAAAACCTTGACAGGTTTTCATACGATTTTCCAGTTGTATTGGACCTTCATTTCGCAAATATTCCCTTAGAATTAAACGTGGGCAGATGATTCGAAAAGTTTATTGAGTCGGCAAATTAGAATCAAATCTCGTGAAATCAAAGTAAAAACAAATATAATATTTACTGTCGTTAAAATAAAAAGCTCCGTGTTTAAACATCAAATATATTAATTATTATCTTCAAAACGACTATCATGTTTCTTCATCAAGAAATGGAATAAAAATGTCGTTTAATAAATTGAACTAATTTGCATAAGTTCGTCTTTGAAAAAAAAGTTTCCTTTATTTGATTTATTTTTTTAGCGTGCGTGCATAAGAAGCTAGTATGAATGTAGTACGAATGGTGTCATGTTCTATCCTCTCTACCTACCCCTTCGGGGAAACAGAGTGATGGTTAGTTAGTTAGGTAGTTTATTTCAGTCAGGTTATGGTAATATACACAAGGAAGTGTTTTATTTCAGAACATTCATTATTATTTTTTTACTTTAGAAAATTAAATATTGATGACAAAAGACCGACAGTTGTTTTTATAGGAAGTGCGTGTGAGATAAAAATATTAAAATAAACGGTAAATTGAAACAATAAACAATTTATGCGTAGGTGTAAAATAATTTTATATAAAATTTTTGTTTTAGCATCACAACAGGCTAAGAGGCCCAATAACATTGCTGCTTAATATATTCGTATAACACCCGGATGCGGGGGGTGTGAAAAGGCTCTTTTTGTACGTACCACACAAAATGCAAAACAGTTATAAAGAATTATTATTAGCAAATATTTCATTCACAATACTAATCCATCCCTTAAGATGAGTGTACTGTGAATTTCTTGTCACGTGTTTCGCAGCTATAAGACTTAGATTGATCGCTGATCCTTTATGTGAAAATAATTTCTAATGCAAGCTATACAGTCTCGCGAAGTTCCTCTACGAAATAATTGGAAAAGATGACTGCAATCTCTCTCATTTCGCTTTGGTTATCTTCGAAGAAGTGAGTTCAAGTATCAACCATTTTTCCACGGAGGCAAACATACATTTAAAACAAAGTACTTTTAATGTATGACTTGACAACACTTTATTAGTGAATGACCCATTTTTTATGAATATATTCTTGTAAATAAAATATAAGAAAAGCGGGAAAGGAGGAGGGGAGAGGGCGAAGAAGGAAGAAAGGGGTGTAGGGGGAGGGGGATTGTGGAGGGGATAGTTGGTAGAGGATATTAACTGCATAGTGCTAGCGTTGCGAAAATTTCATACATCCGTTCCATGCAAGATACTCGTTTATAGTAATACTTTGTAATAAAAAAATTAAGGCTTGGAAATTCGTATTCATAGATCACGTTTTTTTGAGGTGTTATATCGCGTTTTAAGTTTTTTGTTGCTGATATTTTCAAACATAAATAAATAAAAGCTAATATTAGGTTACTATTTCATTTCATTGGTTGTGTTTTTCATTTTGTGGAACTACATAGTAGGTATTTATTTTATTGTTTTTACGCCTATAGGGCTTTTACATAGAAATTTTTAAATGATTACACAGTAGGTACCGCCAGAGATGGCATCCAGACACTGTTTCCTAAAATGCACTAGATTTGTGTACCTACCAGGTATACCTACTATTGAAAATCTAACTATTAACTTTATTAAGGTCACATCCAAGCAGTTTTTATAGAGTTGGGTATAAAAAATCCAGATTTTCTGCACTTGGTACACCAATGCATTGCCCTATGCACCATTAGGTGCAGATAAGGGAAAGTAGTAGTAACTCTAGGTATAAAAACATCTGCGTGTATATTGCTTATTATTCTCCCGATTAAGTGATTTTTTCATCCATTATTTAAAAGTAAGTAGAGTTTGAGGCAGTGAACGGAATTCCATATACCTAAAGCTGATGGCTTTATCGGCTCTAGAGTCACCTGTAGAACTTTTAACCCTCGACTACTGTGAAATATAAAACTAAGCTTTATTAACCTTAGACTACAAGGTGTACTTTTCAGATTATTTCCTTGTGACCTGTACTGCACTACAATGTTACCTACTACCTGCATACAAACATTTGAAACAACGTTTAACGGACTATCTTTCTTATTATTATTAAAAGAGTCAGTGTTACGTTCCGTGCAGGAAGCTCCGGATTCGATTCACAACGGGGTCTATATTTTGGAGTAATAAAATTATAAGGAGACCTTGTGACTTTTATTTAAAAAAAGTTGGATATGGCAAAAAGTACATAAAAGTATCCCTTTTAAGAAGAAATAACTGATTGATATTTTAAAAATAAAACAATAATTATTAAAAAAATAACACTATCTAAAGTTCTTGGATTTTTTGATTACAAATACTATTTAAAAAAAACCATTTCACCAGCATTCTGCTCTAATTTCAACATTAGTGCACCTATCGTACATAATTTTACCACACATTCGCCTGAGAGATCGCATTTCAACTGCATTCAATCTACTTTCATCTTTATTTTTCCAACTCCATACTTCGCTCGCTTCCATACATAAGGGTTGGTACCAGAACTCCATTATGCACTGCCAATTTAGCCTCTTTTGATAAGCACTTATTAGATACTACCGACTTTAAGGCACCATTAACTCTGTTACCGGCACTAACCCTCCTTTCAATGTCCTTGTCCATATTTCCATCACTAGTAAAAATGCTTGAAAAAATGATTAAATTAACTCAATTTTATGTGAAAATATTGTTTTGAAGTAAGTTGTAACCTCGGATAGCGAGTAGGTATTTAACAGATTGATAATTTGTTTACGATCTTCAGTAAGCTTTATTCCGTGTATCGATTAAATCCTAAATAAACATCCGGCACAGCAAAAAACAACGCGAGTAAGCATACTATTACGGTATTACGAAACTTATAACGAAGTACTGAGTAAATACACGTCAGTGCCAGTTGTATAACTTTACTATTGGAAAAGTAATCTTACAAGGCGCTCAATTTCCCCCTCAGCACGTGTAGAGAAAACCATCATAGACTGATCTATGTGGGCTTCGAAAAATAATTTCAGAGAAATGGCATTCCATATTTGAAAAATACTTCCGTGTCTAGGACATCCAATTACGCTCTACGTTACTCACTAGGCATCTACGTCATCACAAGACATCTACGTCACACGTTTCAAAGTGTGAGCTCGAGTCTTTAGACGGTGGAATTTGAAAAGTGGCGTTCTGACATTAACCATAGGAAGCGTATATTTTTAGAACATTTGTATGGAAACGCCCTTTCTAGTGAATTCTTTTTCGAAGTATGTGGGCATATCAAGCATTGGAATAGAGATATGAGGTGGATTTTTTATTTACTTTTTGTAAAACGAGAAAAAAACTATTACGTTTTTTATATTAATGAAAATTTTATTTTACTAGGGACGGAAACTGGCAAATTGAAAACTCTACAATATAAGAATATCATAATGTTAGACTAAACAGTTTTTTTAACCACCTCAACAGGCCAGGAGGCAATTACAGAGGGAAACAACATCACAAACACCCAGGCTTGAGAAAAATCACATTTTTGAAACAAATTGCCCAGTACAATTTTTGATCTCGTGATCATCATTATACCACATCAATTTTTAAAACATATCAAAATTAAAATACTAAAATTAAGTAAGCTTAAAATACTAAAATTTTGGGTCGTGTTCAAATACTTGCACACAAATCTGGATTTTCTCCCAAGACGGGAGTAGGTATATATTTTTATTTATATCCCTACAGAGATGAGGTAGATTTTTTTCAAATTCAGGAATATGGATATTCGAGCGATATGATAGGTCATAAGCCCTGTAAACGCTCGAATATCCATATTCCTGAATTTGAAAAAATTCTACCTCATCTCTGTAGGGATATAAATTAAAATACTAAATTTAAAATAGCAAGCGATTTTTATTGTGTTAATATTAATTTTACTGATAAATTATTTGAAAAAATATTTACTAACGACTGCTACTACTACTACTACTACACCCAATGGTGCATAGGACACTGCATCGGTACACCAAGTGCAATGTATCTTGACCATTTTATTGGATGAAGGTAAGATAATCTTTCATACGCTTAGTTGTATTTACTTAAGACACATAGGTTTTTTTGTATTTTAATACATCGTAATATTATTTAAAATTTTAATTATTGAAATTTCAACATAAAATAATGTAAGAACCAACATTAACCTTTTTGATAAGAAAAAGAATATTCGAAATACAAAGATTGACCTTTGTGCCTATTAACCTCTAAGATCCCCTCGGAATTTACTTAAAAACCGTTTGCATGACCTTTGAAAGTGATCCTTAAAATTCTCAGTTTCTTATTACATTTTTATCTAAAAAGGGTCCGCCACCTGCCACCTGGTGCGTCTAAGGTAAAACTTGTGAGAAAAAAATTAACGTTCGCATGTCTTATTTACTAACATTCATCTAATTTTCCTATTTAAATTGTCTGAAGACGAACAGTAACATTTAAATTAAAATTCGTTTTGAATTATTACTACTAAAAAAATGCGAAAAGTCGCCTATCATTTGATAGGACATTTTGCGAAAACTAGTGCCATCTGTGTGCTCGTAGCAGAACTACTCCTTTTTATTAAATATTCAAACCATATTAACAAATACTATAAAGTCTTACCAAAGCCTTCAGGATAAAACTTTCTTGGTTAAAAGGCAGATGATTCATTTATACAATAATTGGGTTCTTTCCGAGTTTCAATTTTTTATTTAAAAAAAAATTATATGAAAAATAACAATATGAAGGGAATTTTTTTTAAGGTTTTACGATGTCATATGAATTTTCCAGCGCGGTTTAAAATAGCGCTTTTTCAAATCGCTCGCAAAATCCTCCATTTGACGCGCATGCGGTGTGACGTCACATCAATATGAGCGCTGATTTCGTAATGAATTTCCCGCCTTTTATAATGGACGGGTATGACGTCATTAGCCAATAACGGGCGTTAAAAGTCACTCGTAATTTCGTGTTTTCAAAACATAAATTTATAAATGAAAACAACATTTTTGATCATTGTGTTTTATATCGTTGGAATTGTAAAAATATACTTATATTTATAACG
Organism: Micrasema minimum; assembly: GCA_022494985.1. NCBI lineage: Eukaryota > Metazoa > Arthropoda > Insecta > Trichoptera > Brachycentridae > Micrasema > Micrasema minimum. The sequence continues at coordinate 14,836 of JAGVSP010003631.1, read as the reverse complement.
TTTTCAAGGATATTCATGCTATCGGGAACAACCCTATTCAACATGTTATATTCAATTATTGTTTAGTTTTGAAGTACCTATAACTTTGTAAATATAATTGAGTGCATTCGTTTGAAAAAAAAGAAGAAATAATTGAGCAAGAGTATTTTCATGTACATAATATTAAAACATTACATATATAATCCGAATCAATGACATGGCCTTATATTATTACGCTACGATTTCCTAGCAAAGATTTGCTCGTCCGCTTATAAAACCTTGTACAAACGCAACTTAATCCCTAATTTAGCATGACCGTAACATGATATTACGCGATTTTCACACTTTTTAAGGTATTTTCCCATGACAATGGACTTTTTTCATTTGTTGCCAAATATTTTACTTCCGATTGCGAAATAATCGTGTTTTATTGTAATAGCATTGATAAAGATTGTAATAAACTTCTCAGCGGGATACACTGAATGGCTGTACATAATTTTATCGATCAAATTTATTTATTTGTTTCGTACAAACTAGCATTTGAGTTACAGAACTTATTCTGGGACAAATTTATCCAAAAACTCATATTAAAATATATTTAAGCAGTATTAAACATTCATCATCATCGTCATATTACCATATCCGCCACCTATGTGGAGCATATGGATTCCACAAACTGCCTCTAAGGCAAGCGATCGACGCAAAACTGCTGACGGATTTTCAACAGTGGACGTCCAGAACCTGACGCCTTGTAAAATAGGCAAGCAAGATTAAGGATATCGGGAAGCAAACGTAGTAGATATCCTAGCCAGCTGAAACGCCTTCCCCGCTTGACAGAAGATATCTAGGGTCTGCGTCCGTCCGTTAAACCCGTGGCCCCCGTTTTAGACGCAAAATTACCCAAGGCCCCCCTGGAAATTTATCTTTTTAAAATTAAACAAAACAAAAAAGTGTGCTTATTTTTTATACATTTAATTATAGTGTCATTAAATACTTAATTCAATAATCCAAATGAGAAAGACGAACCTGATGTATTTACTGTCAATAAATTACAAACCTAACGTAAAATCTTCAAAAAATAAATTTAAATACGAGAGAATTTTTTTTATCTCAGAAGGTTTTTTTAAAGAAAAAATGAATTATAAAGGCAATTATTATTAGAAAAATAATATCATAGACAATGTAAACCGACCGTCATAGGCCCATATCGGTCGATTCATGAACTACATGTGTAGGTACGCATATGATTTGAAAAATCACAAAATCATAGATGATATTTATTATACGTATGTATATCCTGTAATAACAGATTTAAAAATTCTATTAGGTAATACATTTTAGCACCCTGTGGCCCCCTGTTTGCTTCCCAGTTGCTCGACTCCCCCAGAGCCAGAAAAGGCCCCCTCACTCGGTAGGGCCCCCTAGCGGGCCAGTGGCCCGACTTTGGGAACCTATGGTTTACACAGTGTGTTACTAAAATAAGTGTGCCTTATCACTAGGTGCGTTATATATACGCAATAAAACTTCTCGAAAATCGGGATTATTAAACAGTGAAATACTAGTCGCGAGCCACAGCTCCGAAGAAGTATATCTTATTCGCAACCGGTTCTTCAGTTTTTTTTTAATATAAGCTAACCATTTTTCGGCAAATTAAAAATAACTGTGTAAGGCAGTCATGTAATTTCAAGCAAAAATACTGACAAGCGCGATGATTTGACGTTTGAATACTGCACTACGATTTGGTCCCCTATGTACAAATTTCCGCTCGATAGAATTGAAAACGTCAAAAAAAATTCAGCGATCAAGTTGTATTGACCTTTCATTTCATTGTATCCCTAATTATTTTAGACTCATTAAAGTTTTATAACCTTGAATCCCTTGCACTTAGAAGAAATATCAATGATCAGAGTTTTGCTTTATAAAATGAGTAAATAACAAATTTACTTCCCCTGAATTAAAAATCTACTCTCTTTTTGTCTCCCTTGCAGACCAACTAGACTGCCTAAACTTTTTCCCACCTAAAGTTAAAACCTCATGCTTTACACTCTACGATTCCTCAAATTTGTGTGTGCCTTATAATGATAAATTTAATAGCTATATATTTTTTATACCCCATATAACTTCTATAAAAATGTACTTAAAAACTTACAGACTTAAAAAAAACAACTTTTATTTACATTATAAGTAGATTTTTTTAACTGTTTAACCGGTGTGGATACATATAATTGGATGGCAGGCATGTTATTGCTGATTATTTGTTTTAAAATTATATTATGTTTTTACCTGTACATCTGTTTGTATCCCGAATAAAATAAAATAAAAAAAAAAATAAAAAAAGTAGATAAACTAAATTAAATAATAATAATTAGAGGTAAAATATGTGTAAATTATCAGTAGAAAGTAACAATTGAACTATACTTACGAGTACATTACTAATAATTACAAATTCATCTAATTATTTTTAATGATTTAATTCGTCATCATATTACAACATATTCGAAGATTATTTAAACACGAATAATGATGAGAATAACTTTGAGTTACATAAAATATCAGTGTAATATTAACTTGATAAGAAATTGAAGGTGCAGTTACAATTTTTTGTTAAAAGTACTAACTTTGTGGCTATTCATTTTATTTACTCAATAAAAATTAGCTAAGTTCACGAAAATCGTACTGATACGAAAAAAATGTACTAAATCGAAATTTAAAATGTTATACCAATATAGTACTTGTAATTACCTATATATTTATAAAATTTCAATAATATTCTTCAATTATGTTTCTATATTCGGTCCATTTAATCAATGCGATAATGTTTTATTGTTTGATTTTTTCTAAGCCATTAACATTCTTTGCATAAAAGTCACGGACAAAGAAGAAAAAAAATCTGTTAGATTCGGACCGCAGAATCCTAGTTCTCACAGATAAAATAATATGAACCGGTCAGTACAAGAATACAACAGTAAATTTATGAAACATAATTTGCCGAATATACTTTTATTCATTTATTACTTATCTTCTTTAAATGTCATTGAAAATTATTACGTTAAGCTCACAAGGATGTTGCTCTAATCAACAGCAAAAATTTTTAACAAAATTTTTTGAACGTATACAAATACTTGTAGACATATTACTGAATTATACCCATGCCGGGCTGATATCAGATATAAGATATTATTATTATCAACAATATCTGAGTTTCTCTGTCTCTGTTGGGATATCAATAATATCTGATATCAGCCCAGCATGATCCAGTAATTTTTCTACAAGTATTTGTACACGTTCAAAAAATGTTTTAAATATTTACTGGTAAAAATTAAAAAGCAAACTAAATTGGAGAGACATCTTCAGGCGTCTTCTAAAAAAAAAATGGAGCCTTATCTACACCAAACTAGATTGCCAAAAATGCTTAACAATCTCTCAAATATGTCACTAGAGATAAAAAAATTTAAAAACTGTCGAAATACCAACTCAAATGTGGATACTTCTGTACAAACTCAAATATATAGAAGTTTCAAATTTGAAGAAGTCGTATATGGTTGTCAGATGATGGGCGGAATGGGGAATGTTGTAGTACATCAAGTGGCCACTTAACCCAGCCAATGACAGGTCATAAGCCCTGTAAACGCCTAGATAACCCACATTCGCTTCCAGAGTTTCTCTGTCTCTGTTGGGATATCAATAACAGCAAAATTGTTTACAGTACAAATTTGTTTACAACACAACGCTTTCTTCATTATTATGACATATAGCACATCCGAATCAGTGTTTTTTTTTAAATCATTTAAACAACAATATGTCTTTGTTTATGTAGAATCTCTCAATATTCGTATCGCGAAATAAAACAGCAAGAAATGCAATAGATATAGAAATACATTTCTTCGTTAAACAAAAACTCATTGTGTCGTAAACTGGGTCATAAATGAAGGTAAAAACACTATTCTAATATCCGTTTCCTTTTCCGCAATATACACAAATGACGGAACTAAACATTTAGCATTATGTGTTTAAGCCTTCAGCTGTTAGGAAGTTGTAAGATACATGTTTGCGAGTATAAGATATACCCGAGAATTACATACATTTCAGTGATAAGACATTTCAGTGATTTTTATCCGTTTTTGCTGTAATCTTCCAATTTATTTTATTATAATAGCGCAGTACCGAAATAAAAAGTATCAACGATGTAAAATCACTAACGTGTGTGATCAATGTCATGAAAAACGATGATTTTAATGATGAGGTTTTTTGGATTTTAGATATTTAACACTTATTGTATTACTAGTTTTTAGGGATAACCTGAAAGGTATAATAAAAGTAGGAAAAAGTAAAAATATATAAAGTTTTTGTTGTCAAAAAGTGGACTAAACTATCAAATTTTGAATTTTCTTAGCCTTGTGGTGTAGCGGCGAGCGCTTTAGATATGCGAGATCGCGGGTTCTATTTACTATAGGAGGCAACATGATTATTTATTTATTTATTTTATTGTTTTTACGCCCATAGGGCTTTTACATAGACATTTTTAAATGATTACACAGTAGGTAGCTATTCATTGCATCCAGACACTGTTCCCTAAAATGCACTAGATTTGTGTTGAAAATATCAATATTGTTAGTATACTTGTTAGCCAGTGCGTGCATTCGTCGTATAGGTGAGTTTGCACTGTAATTGGTCGATGATTGGCTACAGTAAAATAGTGCATTACTACGGGTAACTCGACCAGGCACTCGTATACTAATTAAACTTGTTAGTTGACAACAATCAAACATAGATTTTAATACTTTAAACAGAAAGAGCAAACCATTTAATATTCTTCTATTTTCTAATGTTTGTATATTCAAAAAAATATTTAAAAAGTTATAATTTATGTTTACAATGGGAATATTTAATTTAAAATTAATAAAGCGCAAAAATTTATGTTGGACTCTTTCAATGTTCTTTACGTGAACCCTGTAATAAGGAGAACAAATGACCGAGTTATATTCAAGCTGGCTTCTTACTAAAGCATCATACAAAATTTTCATAGTTTTTATAGATTCGGAATTTTTTATTGTCCTCAGTAAAAATCCCAATGTTCTCATACTTATGAAATATTGACTTAAAAATTGTTATTATGCCGTGTTTGTGGGTTTTGCCGACGTTTCGGAGCACATTGCAGTGTCCATCAAGCCAGAAGATCTATGCAATGTTCTCCGAAATATGGGCAATGATATCTCTTTCGCGCCGGTCACACAAAAACACGAAGCCCATAGACAAGTGATAATTACCCAGAAAAGCATTCTTTGAATAGATTGGCAGTTGTACTGATTTTGAGTGAAAATTTATATTAAAATTTATCAGTCTACAATAGATTTTCATTAATAATTTTATAAGTAAACCAACAATAGATTTTTCTAAGCAGCCAAGAAGGTCATTACAAAACATAAACAATATCAATATCACGCGTGAAAAACAATTATATTCGTAATCGAACACTTGACCTCGTAGAGAGGAAGTAAATTGTTGCTAACAAGTACGTTCTTACGTATCAAATTATTTTATAACGTATTTACGTCCGTGCACAGTGAATCTTCAGGTATAATTAAGGCTTCAAAGAATACAAAGCCTGTTTGTATTTATAGTGAAAGCATGACCTATAGAGCGATACTCGGCAATGAAGCCTTGACACTATAATTGGCGAAAATCTCTGCAAATGCAATGATGTGTCAAAGAGTTCTTGTCTTTGGTGTAGACTTAATGTTTCCTGATTATTGATTTCTTGTTATATCCGGAAATCTCTACTGGTTAAAAATAAGAATAATAAATTGAAGAGGAATCGTCAGGCGTTCCCTAGAAAGTGTTTAGATTCGGTGAGAATCACACATACAATATCTTCTTCTTCTTCTTCATCAGCCATTGTTCGTCCACTGCTGGACATAGGCCTCCCCCATATTGGTCCACTGCTTTCTGTCCTGGGCCTCGAGCTGCCATCTGGATCCTGCAGTACTTTTTATATCATCTGTCCATCTTCTTGGTGGTCTTCCTACAGGTCTCCTTGCAGCTCTAGGTCTCCAGTTCAGCAGGCGCTTCGTCCATCGGTCCTCATTCTGCGTGCCACATGTCCAGCCCATGTCCACTTCAGCTGGGAGATAGCTTTTATGACGTCTATGACTCTAGTCCGTCTTCTTATCTCCTCGTTAGTGACATGTTCTCTTAAACTGATGCCGAGCATGCTTCGCTCCATTGCCCTTTGCGCTACACGGAATTTATTGGCCGATTGGATAGTCAGTGTCAATGTCTCAGCCCCATAAGTCAGCACTGGAAGTATGCACATATTAAATACCTGCCATTTTAAGGTTGTTAGGAATTGGACTCTTCATAATGTGGGATACATTCCCAAACGCTGCCCATCCCAGCCCAATTCGGCGGTTTATTTCAGCTGTTTGGTTGTCTCTTTCCATACAATATAAACACTTCTAAAAATTATTGATATCCCACCAGAGACAGAATCTCTGGAAACGAATGTGGGTTATCTAGGCGTTTACAGGGCTTATGACCTGTTATTGGCTGGGTTAAGTGTGGCCTTGATGTTCTACAACATTTCCCATCCCGCCCATCATCTGACAGCCACATATGACAAATTTTTGAAACTACTATATATTATATTGAATACGTACAGAAGCTTCAACATTTGAGTTTGTTTTTCGACAATTTTCAACATGTTTTCTCTCTGGTGACAACTGTTGAGAATATTGTTAAGCATTTTGGACAATCAATCTTTATTGGTGTAGGTACTAACAGACGCCTACAAGTTATTACTTACTAGAAGACGCCTACAAGTATTTGTATACGTTCAAAATGTTGTTACTTCTAAAAATGCTTGGTAATTATCTCAATATATTTTATGGCAGACAGAAAGACTTAACTTACATGTGAAACTGTGAATATTTACTTAACTACCTAAATATATAAATATACCAAATACCGACAGATATGCTTTTTTCTATATTATGATAGGCAGAATGGGAATGTTCTGCCACCGAAGACAATATGTCTATCATAGTATGATTTCAATGAAAAAAATATAAATTCATGGTTATGCTAATTGTTATTAATTAAAAATTTATTGTTGCACGGTAAATTTATTAATCTGCGAAGTTTTCTACTATAATATTATATTAATTCAATATAATTTCATGAAAATTTGTAATAAATAATGAAACAGCAGAAAACATAATTTTCATTTCCATAAATAAAAATATGACGAATCATCCTATTCTGAATTAGGTACTTTCACATTAATATTTTAATTACAATTTTTTTTGTGGTGCATTTTAATACGTTACTACTACTCCAAAATTTTTACTTTAGTGGAATTGCATTAATATTCAATGAATAAAATTTTTTTTTTTAGACATACTTACAGACGTATTTTTTACAATAATATTTTTAATGCAAATTAATTCCAATATAAAATAGGTGAGTATTGAAAATAGAAAATTTTTATTGTTTTTTTTCTGTCTCCAATCTACAGGGTTGACTTTCGGCTCTCTTTAGCTTAACACATGAGGCGCAGTTCATGTCCTCCCACACTTGTTCCAGATACTCTCGTCCGAAGCGTCCTCTGTATTTTGTCCCCACAGCCATTCCCTTACTCATGTCATGCAAAAGACCCTCATGTCATAGAGCATCTAATATTCATGCAAAAGACCCTTGTCAAGCAGAAGACCCTCGTTTGCAGAAGACCCTCATCCATGTCATTACATAACAACCTACCGAAGTAATTTCATACAAAAGACCCTTTCATTTTCATGCAAAGACCCTCGTGTCATGCAGAAGACCCTCGTGTCATGCAGAAAATACCCTGAGTCATGCAAAACCCTCGTGAAAATTTTCATTGTTTTGCAGAAGACCCTCATATCATGCAGAAGACCTCTCATGAGATCTACAGAATTGACTTTCATGCAGAAGACCCTCTGTCATGCAGAAGACCCTCAACATGCAGAATAGGCGCAGTTCATGTCCTCCCACTTTTTGTTCAGAGACCCTCTCTCGTCCGAAGCGTCCTCTGTATTTTGTCCCCTCAGCAATTCCCTTACTCATGTCATTCAGAAGACCCTAATGTCATGCAGAAGACCCTCATGTCATGCAGAACACCCTCATGTCATTCAGAAGACCCTAATGTCATGCAGAAGACCCTCATGTCATGCAGAACACCCTCATGTCATGTCATCATGTCAGCAGAAGACCCTCATGTCATGCAGAAGACCCTCATGTCATGCAGAAGACCCTCATGCAGAAGACCCTCATGTCATGCAGAAGACCCTCATGTCATGCAGAACCCTCGTGTCATGCATGTCAGAAGACATCGTCATGCAGAAGACCCTCATGTCATGCAGAAGACCCTCATGTCATGCAGAAGACCCTCATGTCATGCAGAAGACCCTCATGTCATGCAGAAGACCCTCGTGTCATGCAGAAGACCCTCATGTCATGCAGAAGACCCTCATGTCATGCAGAAGACCCTCATGTCACACAATATGCTCAATAACTTCGCTAGGATTTGCAGATCTTACAATATTTATTTATCACAACGTAATCAATCACACATAATTTCATCGCCTGTGATGTCACATCATAGTAAACCACTGATTATCACAACGGAAGTTTGTAATGAATGTACTTAGAAACAGTACTAAAGGCATTTTATACAAGTCTAAAGTAATTAGCTTTAGATACAAGATACAACTAAGGCGCTCTACCTACTCTTGTGTAAATGCTAGTTGATTTTTAAGTCAACTCGTATGTTTGCTTTCTATCTGCAGTCCATTTATGTGTTCAATGGTAAATGCATCCGATGTCTGACTGATTGATGTGAACACAGTGCAGAAGGAATGCATACACATACTAAGTGTATTTAAACGACTTTAAAATAGGATGCAATATTAACTTTGATATAAATTACGACTTCTACAAAAAGATTTTTTTCAAAGGTATAGAAAAATTTTCATAATTTTTTGATTCCCGATGAAAAAACACATTAAAATAAATATTTCATAGTTATTTGAATGCAATTTTTTTACATTTAAATATTTCAGATGTAATACCTAGGACCGGAACTAAAGAGCGTGTTGTGGTTGTCAATTGTTCCGGAAAATCATTTTGAAAATACGAGCGTTACTAAAACTGGCCTAAGATGTACCTTCAACACATCCGTGGCTGTGCTAAAACACAATCTACATTGCGTTCAATTTCCATCGCTTAAGTTTATTTTCTGCACGTTATTTCATTGAAAGCAGAGGTTTCCGCTAGCGTAACGCGCTCTTGCATCACCGTTCCCAAATAAACATTTTACCATAGATCTTTAAGGGTTTAATGGATTATCTGTAATATCCAGCGCAACCATTGGCTTCTAAATCTACTATTTATTTGTCTATACGACCTCGTTGAACAGTTAGGAGTTAGTTTAGAAGTAATTACATAGCGGTATATGATTGCACTAAACGCGCTGAGGGCGCGGCCTGTGGTATAAGATCACGCAAGAACTTACATTCTTCACGTACGAGATAACTAGATTGATGATTGTTGGCAGTTAGGTAACCTGACAAATGCCTATTGGTTATTGGTAAGATAAAAACCTTATACGCAGTATTTAGTAATGTTAAACTCCCGCATCCGCGCCCAATGGTGCAAAGGACACTGCAATTTTATATAAGTGCAGTTAATCTTGAGCATTTGTTACAATAGATTTTTAAAAAATCAAGAAAACTAATAAAAACAAATAACAACATTTTGAATGTATACAAATACTTGTAGACAAATAAATTATCAATAATATCTGATATCAGCCCAGCATGGGTATAATCCAGTAATTTGTTTACAAGTATTTGTATACATTCAAAATGTTGTTAAAAGATTAACTGGTTAAAAATATAAAGCAAACAGAGAGACATCTTCAGGCGTCTTCTAGTAAGTAATAAAGCTCAGTACAGTCTTAACTACACTAATAAAGATGATTTCCAAAAAATGCTTTTTAATCTTCTCAACAGATGAAGATATAGCATACAAAATTTCGGTAATGCGGAACGACGTAGACGAGTTCAATATATATCAGTTCCAAAATTTGTCATATATATGGTTATCAGATGATGGGCGGAATAGGGAATGTTGTAGTACATCAAGTGGCCACTTAACCCAGCCAATGACAGGTCATAAGCCCCGTAAACGCCTAGATAACCCACATTCGCTTCCAGAGTTTATCTGTCTCTGTTGGGATATCAATAATATCTGAAAAACAAATAAAGCTGAGGTGAACGGTCATTGTCAGAAAGAAATGCAAAATGATTTATTAAGTAATTTTCATAAAGATGAGTGGAGGAAATGCGGATGGGTTTTTAGGCCCGAGGATCGAGGATTTGCGTCAGATAGTGAAATGTCCTACCTTTGTGGCTGGAGCTCTTTTTGGTCGCACACGACACTTCACTTTCACTGATCAGGCAGGCGGTAAAAAGTACTTCTTCAAGACACGGCGAGGGTATTTCGATATTAATCGAGACGAGAGCGAGGATCTTCGATGCGGTGCGGTAGGTTGGTTACAACTACTGACGCGGGAAGCGGGACGGTGATTGAGGTAGCAAAGAGGTGAGGTGCGGGGGGAATAAATATAATATAATAAATTAATAGTATGTGTGTATAATAAAACTAAAACTAGCGCGGCGTTACCAATGAGAAAGTGTGTGAAATGATCTCACGGCCATTAGTAACAATAGCATAATATCCGATAAGCTGCTGTAAATAGTAAATAAAGAATTTATTTATTAATTTGGGCTCACGAAATTTCTATTCATAATTTACCATTAGTTTCGTATTAGTTCCAACGACTTCTTCAGCCGATAAATTCGCATTCAGTTAAGTATTATTCGTATCGTAAATCTAGTTATATTTTTAAAACTTACCTGGAAGAGATTAATATCAATATAATTATTAAAATTTATAATCGAAATCACATTTGGCCGAGTTTATCGTAGTCTTGCCTCGTTAAAAACATTGGTGTTTTAAAAATGACGTTCCGAATTTTAAGAGCAAAAAAACTTTAAATAAGCTATCACATAATATTGACAGTGGAAAGAAAAAAGTTACCAAGTGACATAAGTACAAAGAAAAATTATATAATATGACGCTTCGTAGCATTTTCCTTTCAACCGTCGATATGTATGATTACTTAAAATACTTTCTTGAAAAACACGAAGACCAACTTTTTTTAATGAATTCTGTGAAACAAAAGGGAAGTCCCCATTTTTGTTGTTCATTATTATGATATCTAAAGGTGACAACAACAAAATATTCTAATTAGGGAGTACATCGAATTCTTGTAAATAAACGTACCAGTTTTTATTTTGTTACGTAGCATAGTGGTAGAGCATTTGGTTACCGTGTATAATAGGATGCCCCTTATATGAACAAATAATTTTTTTTTTCGATTTTGAAAACGCATACCCTCTATCTTTTTTGCAATTACTATGGTATATTCAGATACGAAATTTCATATGTGTACAATGATTTTAAATCGTGCCGACGAGGCCTCAAAGTTTTTCAAAATTAGAGAAATTCACTTCATGTTGTATGAACATGTTCCGATGCAAGTCGGCACGGGTTAATGTACTCCAAATGAACTGAAATTTGCTGAACAAGTGTTTTATAGCAATACAAAAGAAAGTAGGCCCTATGCGTTAAATAATAATCAAATTGAAAAATAAGGGACATCCTCCGACCAAAAAATGTATTTGACCAAAAAAAAATTTTTTTTTGATTTTGAAAACGCATACCCTCTATCTGTTTTACAATTACTATGGTATATTCAGATACGAAACTTCATACGTGTACAATGATTTTAACTCGTGCTGTCGAGGCCTCAAAGTTTTTAAAATTTTCAAAAATAATAATCAAGTTGAAAAATAAGGGACACCCTAGTGTATAAGGTCGCGGGTTCGATTCCAGGGGTTTGACATGAAATATTTATTTACATGTGATTTTCTTATTATTATTGCATGTGTGCCTTGGAATAGCACTGAAGCGTACCCTCATGTAATAAAATGATCAAAATACACAGCACTTGGTGTACCTATGTACGATAAGGTAGTAGTAATATGTATATTAGTAGAATGCTGCAAGTAAATAAATACTCAATACACTTGACAAGTGGGTTTATGATATCTCGCTTCCGACATTTGTCACTATATTCTGACGTGTAGTGACATTTCAATCGTTATGTAACCTACACTTAAGTTATATTATATTATACTAGACTAACAACATTAAATTCGTATGACACTACAAATCTCACTTTCGAATAAGACGTCAAAACTACATATATAATGTCGTTTCATTCGTGAGAAAAAATATTTATTTTTTCTGTTAGAAAAAATACATTACATAATGCTGAGGGCAAGATAGGTGAAACTCGATTGTATTAGTGTTATTAAAGCAGCAGTTGCAATTGGGTTCTTTCCGATTTTCTATTTTTTTTTTCGAAAAATTGATTGAAAAATAACAATATCAAGGGAACTTTTAATTTTTTTTTACGATGTCATATGAATTTTCTAGCGCGGTTTGAAATAGCGCCTTTTCAAATCAAAAAAGGTGTGACGTCACATCAATATGAGCGCTCACTTCGTAATGAATTTCCCGCCTTTTATAATGGACGGGTATGACGTGATTAGCCAATAACGGGCGTTAAAAGTCACTCGTAATTTCGTGTTTTTAAAACATAAATTTATAAATGAAAACAACATTTGTGCTCATTGTGTTTTATATCCTTGGAATTGTAAAAATATACTTTTAAATATTTATAACGTTTTCAAGGATATTCATGCTATCGGGAACAACCCTATTGTAATAGATTAGCGAAAAAAAATATTAATAAAAAAACTGATTAATATTTTTTGTTGACTGGTGAAATTCCATGCTTTTGCTTTGTACAAAATTCAGGCAGTCTGAAGATGCCCGTAACAGGATGAAAGCGCTAATTGGAGAAATACATGTTAGTGGATGTTAAATCAGCAATTTTCATGTTTTACTAAGGCCTATAATTACATAAAACAAATTAGTGTTGTGTTCCTACACCACGGATCGCTATGGAAATCTGTTTTAGGCGATTCTGAGCCTTGGTGACTCATGAATGTTGCTAGATTTAATGGCCTTACTTGTTAACAACATAACAATACAATTATTTATTTATGTTTTAGTTCATTTTAACAGGTGGAGGGACGAATAAATATTAACGGCACAAGATCGGGAGGAATGGAGGAGGGATCCTAAAGTTACATTATCATGTCCATCGCCATTCACTTAATTACAAAAAAAAACTTTTATTTATTTTATACAATGTGGGTACACGATAAAGTAGTTTTTAAATTATAGTTATTTCCTTTATATAATCGTAAAATAATGTAAATTTGTTCATAAAAACAGTACATTGAACATTGAAATACATGGTGTTCGCGTGAACACTTCATTCCCTTCGTGTTCTATAGTAAGACAGGCCTATTACGCATGCGATATTGTTATACACAAAGACACCAACAACCTTTTTGACATCTTGAAATATAGAAAACCCGTGTATTGTAAAAAGAGGGGCCTCCAAATATCTCGTCCATCGTCATTTACTGCCTAGCAAACCTCTTAATAGGAATGACTGTCGCGTGACCTGTAGCTCAAGCACAGATAACTATCGACGTAGTTAAAAGCGTGCTATTCACGTGCTAACGCTAACGATTTGAGCGATCACAATGACATATCTTTCAATACTGCGATCGCTGAGCCGAGCATCGACGATCTGAGCCGAGCGGAGCCGAACTACGCTATATCGCGTCCGTCCGTCAAACGTCAAATCATCGCGCTTGTCGGATTTTTTAATATGTCGACTGCTTTTCTCAATATTTGGCTTGCCGAAAACCGTCTAAATTATAATAAAGATTGAATGAAGATTTGTGCGAATAAGATATATCTCGGGAAATGGCTCGCGACTAGTATGCGCTCGTTTAATAATCCCGATCGATAACTTTTAACGCGTGTTCCATTGTGATCGCGAAAACGTTAAACATCCATGGGTAAGAAATCGTTATCACGTCGCTTATTAGCGAGTCGGTACTGATCTGTGATCGAGCAACTGTGGCTATTCCTTCATACAATAATTTCCTCGAATTTATTCCTGGAGTTTAGGAGTAGAACAATGGTTTTTTTACACTCTGACTTTTTAAAGTAGATAAATAAATTATTTAAAAAAAAAAAAAATACAGCAAAAACAAGTGTAGCGACCCTGTATATTCTCCCACTCTTATAACTAAAACTAACTTCTCATGAAATAAAAATATTTCACTCAGAATTAAATCTGCCCTCAGTACACAAGCGTTTAATTTATACAAAGCTCCTTATCCTGTTAAAGTTGTTAAAGTGGTGACCCCGACGTGATCTTAATTAGCTTCCGGGCGATATCTAAAACGTGTGAAAAAATCATTGCTCTAGTGCTAAATTCCCGGGGAAAATCAAGGAATACGATTGTATGGAGAAACGGCAGCGGGTCACATTACAGTTTTCATCTCCTTTAATAAATAAATCATCAAAACATATAATACACCTTCTAATGCATACCCGTTCATCATTTCGGCTTTTCACTTAGTAAAATACTAATGTAATAATAAATATTTATGTAATATATTAGCTGTAAGAATTTTTTTTTATAGCTAAATAAAAATGTACAAACAAACTTGTTGAAATTGATCATTTTACGTATTTTTCGTCCATCATCGACTTCTAAAACATATAAACACGCAAAATAAAATATTTTAGCCGTTTTTTCAGCATTCATTCTCTCCACATT
>JAGVSP010003630.1:0-64802 GCA_022494985.1 Micrasema minimum | reverse complement strand
TGATGGACAACTTCATGTTGTTATGAAATACAGATGCATTTTCACTATATAACAAGTGGTAGCACGTTGGGCTATCATGCATGGGGACGCGGGTTGAATTTTTTAAAATTTCAATGTGACTTTCCACGTAAAAGTATTTGACCCTCGATCCGTTGCGTGATCCGTCGCGTGGGGTCTTTCAAAGCCCGGGGGCGGCGTCTAAAAAATTACAAAATTATCGCACTTAAAACTATCCACGCCACACATAGCCTTACGTACCTCCCTTGAGGTATGTTTTATACGAAAACGGCGCTATTCAAATTGTCCATAATAATAATAAAAGGGCTTACAGTTGATGCAAATTGCTGCGAATGTTACTTCGTGTGCATGCATGCGCTTTGAGTGACGGACGTGTTTCTGCGAATGGTGGCTTTAAAGACCCCACGTGACGACTCGCCAAAAGCCAAATGTAACTATATTTTTTTATGTTATTTTCATTACTATACTTGTCTGCATGGGATCTTATATAGCTATAAGTAAAAACGATAAAACGAAAAAAATAATAAGATATAACTTGTATCATTTCAGTTGCTATTTTGTAAAAACTATGTAGGTATAAAGCAATAAATAAAAGGATCATTATGATTATTTATTTTTGTGCTGTATTATTGTTTTTTTTATTTTTTAAACTAAATATTAAAAGTATCTAAATTAGTTTTTAAACGGTTTATATTCTGGGGTCTTCAGCGATCGCGTGCGACGACTATCGTTACAAACCGAGGTATAATTTGTAAAATACATAAAATCCTAGAGATCTGAAAGCGAAAATTTCAATGGATACATTTTAACAGGAGGTTACTGACATACCGGATTGAAACAATAGTACTTAATTAATAATACAAGGATAACGCAAGGATACTTGTAATATCAATCATTGATCAATACCACTTCTACTACTACTTTCCCTGGTCTACGCCCAATGGTGCATAGGGCACTGCATTGATCACTAATTTGTAACATGAAGGCAAGACGATCAGTCTGATTAGCGCCAGTCCAATGTACGACATATGAAATATTTTATGTGAAAATCACAAATTAAATTAGTATTCGAACCTTCGACCTCATGCATGGCAGCCCAATGTGCTACCGCTACACCACGAGGCGGATCAATAAACCAATAAATTCGGATACGAATTAAAAAGGTATAGGTACATCGGCGTCGTTTATGAACGCGATGCGACGCAGTAATAGGAAGACAAAAGTTAAGGCTTTTGATTTATTGTTATCTGCTTTTTTAACTATACAAATAATTACGTAACCTTGAATAACTTTGTAAAACTTGGACTGGCCCTAAAGTGTAAGACTGATACTCTTGTATTCATGTTACAAATTATCAAGATTCATGTTACAAATTATCAAGATACATGTTACAAATTATCAAGATTCATGTTACAAATTATCAAGATACATGTTACAAATTATCAAGATTCATGTTACAAATTATCAAGATTCTCTGCATTTGGTGTATCAATGCAATTTCGTACGCTTCAATGGGTGCGGATAAGGGAAAGTAGTAATAGTAGTTCTGTGGTGTTCTGTAATTTTTCCCAAACCAGGGCAGGGTGTTAAATAATGCTCTCGTGGAAATTACATGATCGTGAGATAGGTCACAAGAGATACGCTTTGTTAAGCGTTTACGTATATTTATGTAAATTATTTCAATACCCGCTAATGCAAGCGCTTTGTCTTCGTTCGCTTAAACTCTAACGCCCACAACGTTTGCAATAATCGATATTAATTTGTGTAACATTTACGAATCCTAAAGTTCTTGATACTACATAAAATTTGCTATGAAAGAAGTCATAAATAATAAATCGCGAGTTATTTGGTTCCGTACAAACACGCTCGTTCATTTCAAGACAAGATATCAAGTTTCATACTAAAGGGGTGCTTTCGTCGAATTTTCAGAGCTGTTTTTATTACATAATAAATATACCTGCCTTGATCCGTATCCTCTGAACATATTTCTAGAAACACGTTCTCAGCCGGCGATCTCATGGCGGAGAAACATGCTCCGTGGGAATGAAATATTTAAGAATAATGTAGGTACAATACTAGGCGAGAACGGAACGAGTTATTTAGCCACATAAAACGGATTTCAAAGCATAAAGAATGAAGTTCTAGTTACAGTGCTTGAATCTCTCGTCTAAATTTTTGAATAAAAATTAACCGTAGGATACTGTAAAACTATTAGGATCCATTGGGTTTCAACGATAGTGGCTAGCGCGTTAGGTTACCACGCATGAAGTCGCGGGTTCGATTCCTGACATGATCTATATTAAATATTTATTTAAAGGTGATTTTCACAAATATTCCCTAAATATGTAATAGATACCTTCTACTGCCGCTGAAACTCAAAACTGATCATCGAATAAAATTATCAAGATTTCTTACGCTTTGTGTACCAATAAAGTGTCCTATGCATCAATGGTTGCAGATAACTGAAAGAAGTAGTGATCGGGCGATGTGGCTGTCTGAACTATGTAACGTGGACGTTCGGGATCGGACGGCCGATCGCTTAGTTTGGAGATAACATGGAATTATGACGATGACTAGTGTAGTGCACCCATACACTAATTTTATTTTATTTTACGTTCTCGGCGTCCTGGACATCCGCTGTTGACAATCCGTCGGTAGTTTGCGCCAGAGCTGTAGGACGTGGACCTGGGAGGATGCATGGGAACTGGCGGCCGATCTCCTGGCTTGGGAGCAGTATGTGGAACCCATATGCTCCACACAGAGAGCGGATAAGGTATGATGATGATGATGACATGTTTTGAAATAAAACAATAATAAATCAAAGATTATAAATGTATTTACTGTAATTTTCACCTTGGACTGGTACTGAAGCATCAGACTGATCATCATACCTATATGAAATAAAAAAATTACCAAGAAACACTGCACTTGTACCAATGCAGTGCCCTGTGCATTATCGGGTGCGGATAAGGGAAAGTAGTATACTATTAGTACGACAACAACATTATGATTAAATACAACATTTGAGGTGTGTTCAAATACTGGAATTATCCCGAGACGGGAGTAGGTTTATTTTTCATTTATATATATCCCTACAGAAATGACGTAAATATATACAAAATCAAAAATGTTGTCTGGTGTGGATATTCGCTAAAAAGCGGAATGGGGAATGTTGTAATACATAAAGTGGCCACTTAACCCAAACTAATGACAGGTCATAAGCCTCGAATATCCATATTACTGAATTTAAAAAAAAAAAAATCTACCTCATCTCTGTAGGGATATAAAAATGAAATATTATGATTAAATGAAAATATGTTTTTTTTTAAATTTATTTTTTATTTTATCATAAATCATTCTGAAGTGTTACAAAGTGAATGCCGATTCAATCAATTGTAAAAAAATTAGGTTTATTTCAAAATTAATACAAAATAATATAAAAATAAGTACCTTTCCTTGTTTTTTTGTTGTTGTTTCAATACGAAATTCAGGTAATATAAAACGGTTGGTACCCTACACACTACACATGCATCTGATGCCGCCACATAAAGATTCCCGACACGCAAGCGTATAAACCCTTTCCTTACAATAGTTTAGAGGTACCTACGTAATCGATGGTGATTGCATTTTGGGTTTATAGGCCTGGCCAAGGGGAAAAAATATTAAAAACGATAGTTTAACCTCCCTTAAATTTTGCGTCCTAGCCGCTTTTCTTTATTACTTTCTTTATTTTAGTACCTAACTCACTTGACCAAAGGTATACTTTTTTTATATCTGTTTCTTTCCTCCATCATGCTAGTAATTCTCGGTTGTACATTTCTATAATCTGCTCCTTCAAAGAATATTCGGACATTGGCAGTCAAGTAAATATGAAGAAGCCGTGATTTAATTATGTATAGTTACTATTATTCCTACAAGCATATTGAGATTTTTTTAAATAAAGAATAATTGAATATTCTTTCAGCTTATCACAAATAATCCAATTAATAGTTCAGAAGAATCAAATTAATAGTTTGTTTGTGTCTGGATGCCATCTCTGTCTCTGGCGGTAATGAATAGTGGGTGTGCTATTTTGCAACTTGCTCCATTCCATTTTATATTGTATTATTATTATCTTATTGTATTTTTTAATTAACCATTTGTAACTTGCTCCAGTTAATATCAAATTGTATTTTGTCTTAGCATAAGTTTTCTTGCCAATTTGAATATTCGTGTGTATTTTCTTTTTCGTTTTTGTTTCCAATTTGGCTACCTACTGAATAACATTTAATTTTTGTTTATGTAAAAGCCATATGGGCGTTAAAACTTAAATAAAAAAAATAAAAAACTACTAATGTTTGTAATGCGACTTTTTCAAGTAGCCGTTGTCTTGCTTTTAGGACAGAATGTAAACATTTTAAAAAATAACGAACTGTAATTATTTTTTAACACATGCCACCAATGTTGAATGGTTTTTTCTTAAATATTTCATGAGACTTTAATATTTTAATATTTAAGTGACGAGGTGGTCAATAAATAAATACATACATCGTTAAGATAAAAAATAGTTGAGATGACATTTAATAAGACTCTTTTTCAAACAAAAATCATCTTAATATGATTCATATAAACGTGCTCTTCTTATTGGATATTTGGATTCACACCAAGTTCAAAAATAAGCGATTGAACATACGTGTTCACACGGCAAAATGAAGAGGAAAGAATTGGAAATCTAGAAAGGTTACTGCTAACTTAGGCCCCCCATTATCGAAGGTTGGGTCCCTAGAGCCTGAATCCTACAGTTATATTTATTACCGGTTTGTAACCTTCATCTCTTCATGTTGTGTACTTGGTATATCCTGTTCCGTTTTACTGGGCGATGAACACGATGATTATGTAACATAAAATAATTAATAGAATTAATTTTGGGGAAGATGGTATTATCTTAATTGAATTATTTAAAAACCTTCGATACGGTAATAGTGTGGTGTGTATTATTATTTTGCAGGATCTCGCTATTACGGTAGACCATCGAAAAGAATCTATCTGAGCTAAGGGATGCGGGATTGGCATGAGAAGTTCAAGTTGGTTTCAATAAATTATTTTTAAAAAAATTACATCAGTTATTTCTCTAATTCCTACAAAAAATGCAGCGCGTACCTAAAATAACTAGGGTAAGGCATTATTTGTAATAAAATCGGTCTCATGAGAGTATAAATTAATTTGTAGTATTAGATGAAATATTTTTTTCAACTGTGAAAACATTGTACCAAATATTCAAAATTTATATCATAGACGATGTGTTAAACGCGTAGGAATACTACTATTTCCCTAATCTGTACATGGTGCATAGGGCACTGCAGTGCCTTCTATCAGTGCATAATATAATTACTACATAAATGAAGACCTGTAATAAAATAGGGCCTAAATACCAAAAAATAAAAAAAGTGAGATGAGAGGAAATGTTCTATATGCATACGCCAATAAAAAAATTCAGCGTGTATGATTCAAGTGTCAAGTGTCAAGTTTTTTAAAGACTATTTGAAAAATAGAAGAATTTGTGTAAAATTTTGAATACTCTTAGCACTAAAGTTTTTTCCTTGGAGGGCGTTTCACAGGGATCTATTTTAGATCTTACGCCGTATATATTATTTGTTTCCGTAATAAAATTATGGTTTAAACATGTGAAACATTTTGTATATGCAAACAATGCTACACTGGTAATCTCAAGTGATAGTTTACAGACTGCTAATGAATTATTGCAAGAAGATTTTGTTTCCCTCTTATAATGGTCTCATGATGCGGGATTAATTATTAATGCAAAATAAAACAAAATTGATGCACATAAGATCCCCTCAAGCTACTAATAATTTTTGACCAAAAGTCGTTTTCCATAACTTTGAATGCATTCATAAAAATATTACCAGTGCTGAATGAACATGTGATAGCATTGAAGTTGTTAGTAATTATGTATATTTAGGAAAACAGAGAGCAATAACATATAAAGTATACATCTTAATGATTGAAAAAAGCTCCAAAATTACAGGTTTTCGCAGAATGAGCGTTAACAGTAACAAAAAACAGAAAATTAAATATATAATATTACATATAATTGTTTTTTTATTTTTTAAATTCAATTGTATTAACTATTTTTTTTTTTTTATGAAGTAGAGGGAAAGGAATTGGAATAGAAGTGGAAGTTATTATTTAAGAGAAGAAGTTAAGGTGATGGATGTGTCTTAACACATATTTTTAGTGTGGATAGTTTAAAGTTTGTGAAATCAATATAGCTAAATTCATTGTTGTGTGCCAAACAAGAACGTTGAATATAAGAATTTAGTAAAACAAAATTTATATTTCTGTAATAATAACGCAACCCTTTACCCGTTCATATTATATAAAAACATATTTAAAATTATATTCTGGATTTCACTAGAATTTCTTGTGAAACATACATGTTTTTATACATATATATTCTTCTATCACTCTTTATAATAACGCAACCCTTTGATAAGCAAGGAAATTATTAATACCGGAATAGCTGCCTTTGTACAGTACAATCCAACGGCATTGTTGTGGTTTTATTTCAGTTTATACAGTATATTAGTGTTTAAACATCGTAATATGAATATTCAAAATTGTATGAAAATAGATTAAATATTTCTGCCATTGTTTTTAATGGCCTCAATAATTATATGATGTTAATAAAAATCCAGATTATTTTCCAAAAAACCGACCAAGTGTTCTCTTGTGAAGTGACTTCCTGGACATCTATTTAGTCTCGAAATGTGAGAGCATGGCGTCCTTTGTGTGGCAGAAATGATAATGTGATTTCCTGGGAGTAACCCTTTTCCCCGCCATACATATCCGCCGGACATTCCGATCATATTGGCGGTGAAGTTCAGAACTTATAATAGAAAGGGCAGATTTTATATCTACGCTTTTTTAGACTCATGTCGTGTTCTCAAATACCCATAGATTCGAGAATTAATTTCGAGAATAAAATACTGAGGAGCGTTTTTTCGAGTGCTACACCAAACAGCTGAGCCACTGCCCTTGAGTCTATAGGTCCCAGGTTCGAATCTCCTCCACCACTTTATTCCTTAATTCATGCACACATAATTGAAAATATTACTTACAAATTGAGGTATGTGCAAATTTAATAAGTACACGTACATTTATTTAAAAGAAAACTACTACTCTGCTCTCCATTATCCGCACCTGGTTGTGTACAGCGCCAGTTATACAGATTCGTTCCGTGCATTCGGCACTATAATCGAGCCTAGTCAACCCGCGCCAAATTCCTTCTATTTCCTTCTATTTATATATTTTCTCTCCGAAATTCCTCCCAGCCTAACCTCAGCACTCCGCTCAAGAAACCTTTACCCCCCCCGGATTGTAGATAAAACTCAGGCACTGGTGATCATCGTGAGTGTTTGCCACATTGGTGTTCCATAGTATTTTCAGGGATACTTGCCCTTACCTCGCTGGTGGCCCTTCGTCGCCTTCTTCCGCTTCTGGTAAGTCCTCCTCCCTTATTACCGATAAGATGAGAGAAACCAGAGAGTCTCACCAGGGTAGAACCGTATGGTTTAAACCTAAAGGTCATACACATCTTGAACATTAGACAGCACTTATTATAAAAAGGAAATTTTTGGGAAATTTCTAAAATGAGATTTTAATTTCGGTACAGTTTCAGTTTTAGTTTTCAGAGCCGACATGTCGGCAGTTATTTGTTACAAATGATGTTTCATTCTTACAAATAAGTATAGGCTGAAATATGAAAACACGAACTAGTGGTATATTTGTTAACCATCTCACTTGGTGTATATACCACCTGTGTTTTAGTAAAGTATTCTTAATCTATGATTCATGGTGTGATATGGTCAGTTCTTTTTATATTTTGATTGGCTTTAGTAGGTACGACACTTTTTTAGAAATGAAATTTAAGCCTTTGTTTAACCGACTGACCTGTGATTCTATCTTGAACTAAAAATTATATGCGACACTTCAGAATAGCGGGTTATCTACGGTACAAAATCACTCATCATTCCGAAGTGTCTCACGAGGCTTTCGGTCCAATATAGGGCACCTGGTCGGTGAATGATGGAGTGGCCGCAGCCTCTCGTTAGGAATACCACACTCCCATTTCCATTCATCATACAGAATAGACGTATGAATAGTTAAATAAATAAAAAGTATTTTGAAAATCCATTCCACGTAGAAAATACTCCAATTAAAAATAATACAAAGGAAAATCATCACATCATTTCTCTCCGATGGCAATGATTTGGCTATAGAATCCTAGAGCGGCACGAATGTTGTGACCTATTTGATCATAATACGTAATCAATTCCACATCAGAGGACGAGTCACACTGGAAATTGAGTTCAAATATTTGAACCAAAATGCACCCGTATTCCTGCATTAGGTCAACATGCCTGCTTGTAAATATTAATCACAGATGGGCAAATGTTTGTTCTGACAAAATTACTATAAAAAAATACACTGTAAAATCATCGAAAATTTTTTAATCAAAATTATTGCAAAAATGGCTATAAAAATGTAACATATACGTCTGATTAATTTTGTAAAATTTTAATGTAAATATACATGGTGAAAATCTTAATACCTCTGGTTTCCCGTAGTTCTGGCGTAAGCTGGGAACAGATTTGCAGTTAATAAGACTCAGGTAAATCTTAAATGTCCGCCTCGTAGCATAGTAGGAGCGCATTTGACTACCGTGCCTGAGGTCGCGGGTTCGATTCCCGTAGGGGGTCAACATGTAATATTTATTTACATGAGATTTTCTTGGACTGGTACTAAAGCGTAAGTGTTACATGTAATAAAAATAATCAAGATACACTGCACTTGGTGTACCAATGCAGTGCCTTATGCACCATTGGGTGCGGATAATGTCATGGTCAATTTATTACTCTTATCATTTGTGTTTTGTTTATCAAAAACTAAAATTGGGCAAACCTTGGTATCTTTTATTTAACAAATTGAAATGAAGCCAAATAATTGTAGTTACGTATAATTGTCAAAAGTTCTCTGAACGTTTATTATTCATCCGCTGTCCAAAATGATGGTAAAATAAAAAAACTAAACTAAAACCCGACAACTCAGTGTACAAGCTAAATAAAATTAATCAAATCGTTATAAAAAATAAACAAAATATTGGCGTTTGTGATAAATCTAAATATTTCAATGTCGGAACTTATTGAAATAGTTGTTAATAACTGTACCAAATACTAGTTATAATAACAAGTTGTGGCGGAAAGGGATTTACCTAGGGATTATAATCGAAGTCTGCAACTCACCACTAGACCACAACCCCGGTCGTTAATACAGTATGCTATAATTTACTAACTAGCCATCCGCCGCGCGTCGGCGTCGCGTCGTCTCTTCGAGAGCATTTCACAGCAAAAAGAAAAGAACGGAACACCACTTACTATCTCCGTTCTTAATCAATTATTTGTGTATTATGGGTAATATTTAGTTGATTTGTTGATATTATTGTAAAATAACCTTATTAGACGTAAAGTTTGTAGTAAACAATATGTATTTATCAAGGATCGAATAAATCATTTTATGAAAAGTATAAAATCGGAGTCTTACTCATTACAATGGCCAATTATTTTAATTAATATCTATGCTTTACGTGTTTGCGATTTTTCCCATTCATATAAATACGGAACTATTGTGTTTTAAAAGTTTAAAATATCCGGTTAAAAAAAAAATCATGTTAAAATTTACACGTATAAATATTCGGCTAAAAAAAATACGTTGTTAAAATTTTTACAGGGAGATGTAATTTAAAAAAAAAAACATTAATTGAAATGGATATTGAAAAGAAATAATGTTATACCTAATAATGTTATGACTAAATAATTAATCTAAAAGCGTCCTCTCTGAATTATTCAACCAGCATGGCCCAGGACCAGGAGGAATTGAAGCTATTGGTAGTCTATTCCTGTGCAATTAGGAAGCGATGACGATGCTCAGCATTGATCAATACGACAAAAAACAACGACGAAAAAACTTACAATGAAATAAACTGTACTTTTCTTACCAATCAATAATGATAAATATGGCACGCGAATCCAAATGGTCTATTCCTGATTTAGATGTATAATAGGGTAGATCGACTAATGGACGGACCAGGCGAGAACCCGCTGTACCCCATTACCAGCGGGTTATATTGACGAGGGATCTATTCATCACATCATTATGTACTACAAGCGAAAAATATTTGGGAAAGTAGTGATTGACAGGTGCAGTGTAGTTGCTAGATTCAAGAATAATCCCTTTTCCACAGAATTTCCCTCAAAATACATAAGTATATTTTTATCTCAGAGATGTAATTTTTACATACAAGTGAATATGGAATATATGATAATTGGGAATAAAAAAGATAAGTACTCAAAATAAACATAAAGTAGAATTAGATGGAGAAATCCTTGAAAACGTTGAAAGTATAAAATATTTGGGGGTACAGATTGATTCTAAATTATCTTTTACAAAAAATGCAGATTACACAAACAAAAAGTGGCAAAAAAGTTTCTTTATTAGGAAGAATTAGAAATAAACTAGATTAAAAAACATCACCTATAATATACAAGAGTATAATTGTTCCACATTTAGACTACTGCTCATTTATATTATACCTTAGTAATGAAGGAGAGCTAAAAAAATTACAAATTTCGCAAAACAAAGCCATGCAAATCATATTGAAGTGCAGTAGAAGAACAAACATTAAAAAAATGATTAAACTTTTGAATATTATGTTAGTATACTAAAGAATTAAATACAATGTTGCTAATAAAATTAACAAAATTGTTAAGGAGATAATTCCAAGATACTTGCAAAACAAATTAGAAAACCATGACTTTTTTCATAAATATGCAACAAACAAGAGGTTTAAAAAATATAAGATTTGAAAAGAAAAGAAAAACTATGTCAAGAATTGTCTGATGTATAAGGACATTAAAATGTATGAGGAGATTCCATTTGATATAAGAAATGAACAAAATGTAAATTTATTTCGGGTTAAATGTAAAAAACATGTGTGAAAAATATTAGTGTATTAGTGTATATTATAGCTAAATTGAAAAATGTATAATGTTAGGATAAGAATAGTTAGGAAAAAAAATTAAGGGTAATGTACATGAAAATAATTTTAGTCTATGTAAATTATATAGTACTAAATAAATGTAATAATAATTTTAAAAAATATATATATCCCGCGAGTGTTAAGTGGGTGATTAAGGAATAACATAATATGTTAGGTATGTAACACACATATTATTATGTAGTGAGAATAATTCACGATTAGGCAGAACTCAAGGAATATTAAATTTAATGATAATTTATCTTCATCTCCAAGTTCGCTTATTCGCACTGCAATTATTATTAAACCACCGAACATGATGTGTACCGTCATGAGAGTTGGCAAACATACGTTAATTGAACGATTTCATAACAATATTCGTTTCCATAAAACACCCCATACAAATATAAAAGCCTCTATCTCGGGAGGATACACACTAATTATTTACCAGTTATTGATTTGAAAATGTTTTGTTCGTATATTTTTATAAATTCAAAAAAAAATATTAACATTTTATTTTTAGATACTTTACACCTACTCATGTTTTCATAATAGTTTAATCAAGAAATATATACCACCTACGAAAAAATAACAAAAGTATTATAAATTAATACCTCAGCACTGGAGGTAGAGAGAGCAGTGAGCAGTGATCAGTGAGCAGTGAGCAGTGAGCAGTGGTGAGCAGTGAGCAGTGAGCAGTGAGCAGTGAGCAGTGAGCAGTGAGCAGTGAGCAGTGAGCAGTGAGCAGTGAGCAGTGAGCAGTGAGCAGTGAGCAGCAGTGAGCAGTGAGCAGTGAGCAGTGAGCAGTGAGCAGTGAGCAGTGAGCAGTGAGCAGTGAGCAGTGAGCAGTGAGCAGTGAGCAGTGAGCAGTGAGCAGTGAGCAGTGAGCAGTGAGCAGTGAGCATTCATATGGAGTAAGATAAAATGTCAAAATAGGCATGTAAAATAAATAACTAAATAGCTCACAGTTTATTCTTAAAATCAGAATAAGCACAATAAATTGAAGAGAAGTACAACTTCAGGTACCTTTATGTGAGACATTTAATTTTGGCCAGAATCTCACATACGAACAGCATAAATAATTTCACCTAAAAAATGCTTTGCCATTTCCTCAAAAAAAACATATTAAACGACGAATTAACTAACTAACTAACCATCACGCCAATTCCCCGAAGGGGTTGGCAGAGAGGATAGAACGCCACACCACTCTGTCCTGGCATACTTCTCTTGCTTCCTCCACATTCATACATCTTCTCATGCACGCACGTCGATTATTCCGACTTCTTACATGCCCACTTTCAAGCACTTGTTTTACTTGATCATGCCATGTCTTTCTCGGCCTTCCTCGACTTCTACATCCAGGCACAGTTGCATCATATATTTTTTAGCCGTTCTTTCATCATCCATTCGCTCTACATGACCGAACCAACGTAAAAGACCTTTCTTAATTTTGTCGATAATGCTTATCTCAGCCTTGCATTCTGCTCTAATTTCAACATTATCCTACCTATCCTATCATACATAGTTTTACCACACATTCGCCTGAGGGATCGCATTTTTTTTTTCGCAATTTCAAGATTTAAAGATCTTTCAGAATTTTTCAGATATGGTTATCAGATGAAAGGTGGCCACAAGTGGCCACTTAACCCAGTCGATGGCAGATCATAAGCTTTGTAAACGCCTACATAATTTAGATTCGTTTCCAGAGCTTCTCTCTCGCTGTTGAGATATCAATACTAGTGAAATTTCTTTGAATTAAATATTAACCCATAAATTCGTGTTAAAAATGTTGTTTTCTTTTGATGAATAAGTTTTACTGAAATTAGTGAAATTTAAACACTTTTTTTTAAAAAGATAAAATACTTTTATAAAATAACCTCTCACTTTTCAACTTACCACATTCATTAAAATTTTGTCAGGAATTTAAACTTTTTAATGAAGAAAATTGTACTACTCTTCCGAAGTTGGCATGGTTGGTATGATAAAGTTTATTTAATTTTTAGTTGCCCAAACTTTTAGTAATAAACATCCTCTTCGTTTTCTTTCCCCTATCTTTCATTTCGTTGGGTCTCACAAAGTAACATCTACATGAGTGTATAATATACTTTAATTATTGTACGTATTTTTGGTGGTGAATAAGTTAGGTAATTATTACAAATATACAAATCACCGACTTACCAATTGCAACACGATTTTTTTAAATCTTGTGTTTTAGGTAAAAGATAGAACAATTTTTAGTCATTTTGCTTCAGAAATCGGCAATCTTACGGCTTCTTGTAGAGTAAACACATAAAACGTTGACATAAAAAAAGTATATTAGTGTGTTTCATGAATAGCAAACAAAATATGAAATATAATAGGAGAAAGTGCAGTTTTATGTGTTTTTACTTTAACCCTCGCCTTGCGGTGATGTTAACCCTCGTGGCAAAATCTAACTAAATAGAATCTCTAGCTTCGAATCCCACTTGTTTCCTGCTTTCTGACACAGTTATTTCGACTATTTGAAAGTAGCTCGAAAAAGAGAAATATTTGAGTATATCTTAAGAACTCAAATGTTTCTTTCTTCCTTAAAAAAAAAAAAAAAAAAAAAAAGTTAATATCTCCGAAAAAAATCAAAATACAACACGGGCATTTTCGCTTATCTTTAAAAAAAATTTTGATACATATGTGAATTGTAGGTAATTACTTAAAAAATATTTTTACCTGCATGTTTTAGAAATTTCATACGAACATCGTGTAATTTGCAGTAAACAGGACTTTATATTTTTTTTTAATGCGTTTTACAGCTCAAAAAAAATAAAAATGACTTATTGTGATAGAAAGAGATACAACTATATACTGATAATAAAAACGTTTACATGAAAATTTTTATTATAAAAGTTATGAATCAACCCGAGGTTACATCACCGGATGCCGTGAATCGTTTCAAACACAGTGCTTTAAGGGTTATTAGTACATACTGCCTCGTATAAACAAACCCTTAAAATATTTACGTATATCTCTGGTAATAATATTTAATACAAACCATGGTCATTTTTATATTTTATTTTCAATTTTAGCTGACTAGAAAAACTCAATTTTATTTTTTTTGTATTATTGTACCTACTCCTTTTTTCTATAACTTGATTTCCGTAAAACGTTTTTTAGTTTCAGTTTCAGCATTTTACGAACTAAAATCCATTTTGTGTTTACTGACTACCACCCGAAAACATCCAATTTACTGCTGGGCGCATATTTAACTCCAATTACGTTACAAAATCAATGAACTCGATCACATAACCATGTTTAATGGTACACCATGTTTACACTTCAAAATTATATCAAATTTAATCCGATTTAAGAGATTTTAATGAAGTACAGTAAGTACTGTTATTTTGCTATTTAGGTATACTGTGCAGACATTACAATAAAAACAGTTTTTATAAAAAAAAAGTTTTTAAAAATTCAAAATATTATTATAAAATAGCTTTTATAGAAGTATTATACCACATACCTATACCTATACAATTCTTGTATATTATACCTTACGCGTTACACGTATGTTAGTACACCTCTCTGTTTTTAATAAATAAAGTGAATTGGGTACTGTTAAGTGCCAGTAATAGTACTGTGACATTCTGTAGAATCTGGTGCCGAAAAAAGTAAAAAGTAAGTGAAACTTTAAATTAAAAAAAAAAAAACAAATCCTAAATTCAAATAATTGAAAATTTATTGTGACCACTGGCTACAGTTTAGGTAATTATTCGAGTGCGCTTTGCTCTGTACCGACTGCCTACCTATAATCGTTCATTCGAAATCCAGGCGGACGTATCAGCAACATTGTTAAATATATTTTTCAAATCTTTTTCAATTTTATCAACGGCTAAATATGATGCGCTAGCATTTGTTGAATATGCAAGATGTGCAATCAATGCACTCACGTCCGTAATAATGAACCTGAGTAATAGGTTCACTATGGTACAAATTTACTTGTCCCTAAAACTAACAAAATTTTGGGAACCATTTGACAAATGGCAGTGAACAGCCAAGAATCAATCGTCAACTGTTAACGATCTGGTCAATATTAGTGAGGTGGTATCGGAGGTGCAGGACAGAAGCTACCGAGAGAAAAATATAAGAATCTGCAATGTATCTGAGATCCAATATCCTAACAGGGCAGATGCTATTCAGGGCGATAGTACCGCGGTCAAAAAAATTATATCTGAGATCGGTAATTTGGTAAATGATCAAATTATAAAAATATACCGAGTGAGTAGATACTCAGGAGAGAAACCTTAAGGACTGTAAGTGGAGTTCCAAGAGTCCAAAGGGGCATGTTTTATGTTAAGCAAAAAACACAACCTAAAAAACAACATACGGATTTACCAGGGCCAATCGCCTGTACAAAGATTGCACCTCAGCAAATTACTCAGTGAGTTGGACAGTAGGAGGGCAAATGGTGATATTACAATTAAATATATTAACAATAATCGTAAAATAGATAAAAGAGTTTTCAAAAAAGGACAACCTACTAAAACTGAAGAATTTGTAACCACTTGATAATATATAGAAAGGATCGGAACAAAAATACAAGCGTCAGGTCTCATGGAGAGGGTGTATTTATGTATTTAAACAAACACCGAACAATTATTTGTTATGACGTCATCCAAAAAAGAGAAAATAATTATAGGACGTGTATACATTCCCCCTACGTCCCAACCAAACGCCCACCGCTACACCCCCCCCCGCCCCTCGGGGCCCCCCTCTCCACCGACCGAACTTCAATCACCTTAAAAAAAATCTTTCACATCGGAAACAACTAATTCATCCCGTCTATGTCCAATATTTACCAACGAAATCATCGAAATGTCAAATATGTATTCTAAAGCTTCTGCAAGTCAATTCATGTTTACAATAGCCTCATCCGTATATTGGGTCCTCAGTGTTATCTAAATCGGACAAATTATCTATAATCATATTTTGTGGAAGTTGCATATGAAACTTATCTTTTCATATTGATGTTTACCATTCACCTTTATTTATTAAATTCAAAAGTACAAAATTTCTAATATTAAGTCCAATTCTTTTAACCCGGCGTGACACGGGTCACGAAATAGTGCACGGTCAACCAGTATTGGTGTGAGAAACCTGTGTAGTCAAGTCGTTTTCTTTTTTTACCTTTCTTTCAAAAATTTGACTTCATATGACTCCGGCGTCAGATCAAAAATCAGATATTTCTAAAAATAGACCCATTTGCACCCAGTCAACTATATAGTCATAGAAGTTGTTTTTTTAATGAATAAAAAAAAATAAAAAAATAAACCTCCCCATTACAACATGGATTATGTTCCAAGAAGATCTATAATGACAATCTAATGTTGTATTAGAATCGGCTTAGATAAGTCTATAGAGAAACGCCAACAGACTGACACGATCTATACCGACACAATAGTAAAGCTTTTGATAAGGTGTCACTTGCAATTTTAATACACAAATTAAAACTATTAGAAATTTTCGGAAACATTTAAAAATGGTTCAAAAGCTATTTATCATCTAGGAAATTAAAAGTAAACGTATTCGGTTATGGGTCGTATCAGTTTGAGGCATCTAGTGAAGTTCCTCAGGGATCTCACTTAGGTCCTGTTTTGTTTTTGCTTTTCGAGGGAGTAGACATTCTTTATTTGCTGATGATCTGAAATTATCTAAGACTGTTACTTCTGTTTGTGACAGTGAATCTCTTCATCTAACTTGGTGAGTCAAAAACTCATACTACATACAACATGTCAGAGAAATGAGCTATTTCATATTGACAAGTGCAGTGTCATTACGTTTACTCGTAAAAGATCAAATCATTTAAAATTACCCACTCTCTAGAATAGGAGAATCCGAGCCGATTTAATTGATTTGTTTCAAATAGTAAATGGCGCGCTGGACAGCCCCGATTTGACGGGACTGGTTTATATTAAAATACCTTCCCGCTGTACACGAAACAACCCTACGTTTGTAAAGGTGTCCAGTGGTCACTACTACTATGTAAACTCATCTATTGCTAGACTCCATTGCCTTGGCAACGAATAATGGTAATAAAGACCTATTTCGCTACTCATTGAATATATTTAAGTCAAATATATTAAAGGCGATGCAGTCTAGTCAATCAAATTTAATAACTAGTTAATTATTTATTTTCGACATTTTTGGGTATTATGTTTTACTTGAATTTCTACCGTGTAACTTTGTTCAAATGTAAAAGCCCTATGGGCGTTGAAAGTACTAAATAAATTAAATAAATTATCAATAACGTATATAATTTTTCTCCCTGAACCAATTTTCGAAGCAATAACCGAATTTTGTATTTTACTGGGCAAAATAATGCGGCAAATAAAAAAAAACATTTTCACCCTGAATGCCATTCCAGCCGATTTTATTGTTCCCAAAGAAATATCCATTTAAAATCCAATACAATCCACCACTTCACGCACAGGTAAAGTAGAACAGTAATCTGTGAAATTATAAGGTATTACTAGGGGCTTATAGCCCACCGAGCTTTCCCCTAAAAAAAAATTTACCAAGGTAATTTGGTTTCAAATTTATAACTTTTTCATGATATGGCGGCATAAATTTTTCAATATAAAAAAAAGTTTGATTACCTGCAATAAAATTAATATTATTTAGCATTAACGACACAATTTAAAACAGTGGTTCGGTCACGTAGCGCGAATGAATGGAGATAGAACGCTAAAAGAATCTATGATCCGAGTGTGCCTGGATGTAGAAGTCGGGGAAGGCCGAGAAAGACATGTCATGATCAAGTACAAGTGTTTAAAAAGACCAAGGGGAAGAGGCGGAATTAATCGGCGTGCGTGCATGAGAAGATGTATAAATGTGGAGGAAGCAAGAGAAGTAGGCCAGGACAGTGGTGTGGCGTTCTATCCTCTCTCCCTACCCCTTAGGGGAAATGGCGTGGTGGTTAATTAGTAAGTTTGGTAACCTAGCGTGAATGTATATTAAAATGAAAATAGTAAAGTAATCATTGTTTCTATCTTATATTTATTGCACGAAGTCGCGGTTTCGACTTGCGGACCGACGGATTTGCACTATATATTTCTTAAAACATGTTGTTCACATATGTTTTATATTTTTCCATTTTATGTGATAACTTTGGACTGGCGCGGCGCGGCGCTGATAATACTAATCTTAATAAGCCTTAATGTAACAAATTAACAAGATTCATTGCACTTGGTGAACCAATGCAGTGCCCTTGCAAGATTGGGTGCGGATCAGGGAAAAAACTAGTAGCATATCAATGTATTATCTTATAAACAACATTTTGAGTGTGTCCAAATACTTGTAGACAAAAACTGGATTTCACCCATTACGGGCTAATAATTACAATTTGACATCACAACAGAGACGAGAAGTTTTGAAGGGAATATGGATATCTAGGCGTTTACAGGCTTATGACCTGTCATTGGCTGGGTTAAGTGGCTACTTTAAACGCCTAGATATCTATTTTCCCTTCCAAACTTCTCGTTGCTATTGAAATGTCAAATTGTATTATCTTATCGTTTAATCTTCACAGTCACCCATACACTCACCTTTACACACATCACTCTCACGCTCACTCTCTCACACATTACACAAACATTAAAACTATTTGTTCTCTGTTTTTGTTGCAATTATGTATAATAATGCTTAATTAAAAATTGTTTGTTGGATCTTATTATTTCATTTTTATCCCCTACAGAGATGTGGTAGAATTTTTTTCAAATTCAGGAATATGGATATTCGCGCGTTTACAGGGCTTATTATTATAGTGATTCCTCCAATGTTGGAACTTTATTATTAGCTTTAAAATATTGTTCACTTTTATTGAGGTGTTTTCCTAAAAATAAAGAAAACGAAATTTAAATACACGCGATAAATGTGTGGTAACGTTTTCGCAGTTTTTTAGTTTTAAGAAAAAAACGCAGATATAAAAGTACGATATAATTACAATTTGACATCTCACCAGAGACGAGAAGTTTGAAAGGGAATATGGATATCTGGGTGCTTACCGGGCTTATGATTTGTCATTGCCGGGTTAAGTGGCCAGTTGATGTATTACAACATTCCCCATTTCACCTAGTATTTGATATCCATATCTGCCAGTTATCAGAACTTGTATATTATATACCTACAGTGAAATGGCGCGGCGCTTCACATGTGAACACGGTATTTGGACACACTCAAATTGTTGTACGGTTTAATATTCTAAAAAATTCCAATTAGTGCCCGAAATAAAATTGACTGAACTCTGTAAAAGATTAGACAATGTTTTTTTTTATCTGTTATTAATTTATTCTTATATTCTCAGTTCGTTTATTCCGCTTCAAAATGAATTGTTAGCGGAAATATGTATTTAAAAATACAGAATTGTATTATGGTTCAGAAATACCCCAAAAAACAGTGCGAATTGTTTAAAAAATGTATTCAGATGGGAATCAAATTTGGGTAAAAGTTTAACTTCATCCTACCATTGAGACGATCAGTTACGAAAATTAAATTTGACTCAATTAAAAACAATTATTATTTTTTGTTTCACTCATGTCGTAGTACACCTACACAGTTGTTATATCAAAAACATTTTGAATAATCAAATATAAGTCAACGTTTGTTGTTTGTGGCTCATGAAATATAAAGAATTGAAATAACTGCCATTCGGTACTAAAAATATACAAATTTGTGGATTATTCCAAAAGTAAGGTCACCTAATTTTTTAATAAACAAAGTACCGTTTATTTTCCATAATACTTTTATCATTTTAATGGTTAAAAAGTTTTTTATTGTTTTACATAATTTCGGTTCTTGCATTTTTGTAGAAGTTAAGGCAGTTTTGAATATGACTAAGTGTAGGATTGTAGTAAAGGGCGATAGCTTAAAACAGGTGGAAGAATTTGTAGGGAAGCATGTTCACTAGTGATGGAATATGGACAAAGGACATTAAAAGGAGGTTAGTGCCGGTAACAGAGTTAATGGTGCCTTAAAAGTCGGTAGTATCTAAAAGTGCTTATCAAAAGAGCGCTAAATTGGCAGTGCATAATGGAGTTCTGGTACCAAACCTTATGTATGGAAGCAAAGTACGGAGTTGGAAAAATAAGGATAAAAGTAGATTGAATGCAGTTGAAATGCGATCTCTTAGGCGAATGTGTAGTAAAACTATGTAAGATTGGTACGGTACACAAATGTTGAAATTAGAGCAGAATGCAAGGCTAAGATAAGCATTATCGACAAAATTAAAAAGGTCTTTTTACGTTGGTTCGGTCATGTAGAGCGAATGGATGATGAAAGAACGGCTAAAAAATATATGATGCGACTGTGCCTGGATGTAGAAGTCGAGGAAGGCCGAGAAAAGACATGGCATGATCAAGTAAAAGAAGTGCTTGAAATAAATAAATAAATAATAAAAATATATATAAGTATGCCAGGACAGAGTGGTGTGGCGTTCTAACCTCTCTGCCTACCCCTTGGGGAAATGGCGTGATAGTAAGTTAGTTAGTGAGTTATGGCAGTTTTACAATCCTATGTCATTGAAGGCTACCGCCAAGTGTGAAATTCGCGCAGTATTCTATTTTTCGACGCAAAACGTAAATTCGTCGCAAGGAATCACCATCCTCATTTTAACGGAAAACTTGCAATATCCGTGTAAAATTAGTACCGCGAATGATTAGATAAGGTTCAATGCTTTTTCAAGAACGAGGCGGCATACTAGTCTAGTATGAAAAGAGATTGTAAAACTTCCACACCATCTACAAAAATGCATCGACCGAAATTACAATTACCTTACAAAAATTAAGAATTTTTGAATCTTTACTACTACTTATTTCTCTTATCCGGTCCCAATGGTGCATAGGTCACTGCTTTGGCACACCAAGTGCAGTGAACTTGTTTATATATAATACAAAAATATGATACCTTACTTTTGGGACAGTCCTAGTATATGTTCTTGCAAAGGAAGGTAAGAGATTTTAATATTTTACTCCGAACGAAGGGTTTCTTTGATAAAATAAATTACCAATCTTTAATTCAAATAATAAAATGTACTAGATTCCTGCTTTGATGTTAATAATTGAGAGGAATATTTATCTGGAAATATTTGACATGAACTGAAGTGAATAGAAGACTTTTGCGAATTGTTAAGAAATAAGCTTTGGGAATAGAATAAGACTTTTTTGTACATTAGTACTCTCCGTTTGACATTTAAGGTTTTGTTGCGATGCCGATGTATGAATAAAATTAAAATTCTACTGATGCAGTTCGAAATTCATTTTTATTGAAATACAAAGCATGTTATATCTGCGGAATTTTATAAAGCTATACAGGTTCAATAGAGGGGACTGCTGAAATATATCTATGCTACCATATAATCTAGAATTGACGTTGTCAAATCCCAAGCCCTGAAAATGTTTGGATACTAAATTATTCTTTTCTCGAAAATTCTTCGAATTCTTGAAATATAAATAATAATTCATGCAGGCCTTCATGAGAATAATCGTAATAGTTTTTGAGGATAACAATTTGGACGATATAAAAATGAATGATAATAAACTAAAACGGTATCAGGCATTGTAAGGCTAATATCATGTATATTTCTTCTTCTTCTTTTACCGCGTTCGCTCCTATGTGGAGCATGTGGACATCACTAGATACCTCCAGCAAACTCTATCGCCAGCCAGCTCTCTCACCTCATCCCACGTCAGGCCTGCATCCATCAGCTCCGCCGAGTGCATCTGAATGATGGTGATAAATGTTTATGGAAATAACGATGAAAAAG
The DNA here is from genome assembly GCA_022494985.1 of Micrasema minimum. NCBI lineage: Eukaryota > Metazoa > Arthropoda > Insecta > Trichoptera > Brachycentridae > Micrasema > Micrasema minimum. The sequence goes on along the minus strand of JAGVSP010003630.1, from coordinate 42,903 downwards.
AACATATACACAAACTAAAAAAAAAATTCTTAAGCTCTCTTATATATGAAAACGTAATCTGTTGAGGTACGTTGTGAGGTTTTCTCAATTTAACGATTCAAAATTTTCTAACAGCGTTATTCATATTTTCAGTGTTGAAAAGATTCTTTCAATATATTTTCGAGCGGATGTCTTTTGAAAAAATGCATTGTTAGATTATTTTGAAAAGGTTCTAACAAACTTTTCAAATTTTAATCAAATAAGTACCTACTTTCATTAACTTATTTTAATATTATATAATACACACAAATAGTGCGTTGAGCTCTAAAAACAGCGATTCGACGATTCATATAATAAACAAAATTGTTATTTGCTTGAATAACTGCTTTCCACATTCAGAACTCCAAAGTTCCAAGTTTAATATATTTTATATTATTACTAACTATCCAGGCAGATTTTGTTATTTGCCCCTTTCTGATATTTAGTACGATAAGTTCGATTTGGTTGGATTCCCTGTATAAGAGTATATGGACAGAAGAGGTAGTTGGTAAGATTTAAATAGAATTTTTTTTTGTCTACAAGTATTTGGACACACTCAAAATGTTGTTTAGAAAAATTTTCATAAGAATAAGACCACAATTGGTAAAGCATCGCAATGTTGCACTGTATATGACAGACTCACCAAAGATATATAATTATGAGAAGATAACAAATTAATGTCACTGTATGTATTTGCATAAAACACTTATTAAAATATCCTATTCAAAGATACACATATATATGGTAATTTAGTACGCAAAAACGTTTGTACCGAGATTGTATGTATTTATTGGATTTGATGGTTTTCCCTAATTAATTTTAAAACTGTACTCATTTTATTTTATTTCGATTAACCTATAAATTGGATAATTTTGTTCATGAATGTTTTTCTCATAACTAAATATGTGACGATTTGTAAATAGAAGGTATAAAGCTCTATAATAGGTTTTTATTTTTTACACTTTGCATGTTTTTGTGATATTTTTCTGTAAATTTATGTCGAACAATTACGCTACTTGCCTAAAGAGGCAGGCATAGAGAATAGAACGCCACACCACCCTGCCTTGGACACTTTCTTCTTACACATCTTCTTATGCATGCTTGTCGAGTAGTCTCCTAGAGGGATTCAATGATGTCCACGTTTTCCACATAGGAGCGGACGAGGTGAAAGAAGAAAGAAGAAAGAAGAAAGAAGAAAGAAAGAAAAGAAGAAAGAAGAAAGAAGAAAGAAGAAAAGAAGAAAGAAAGAAAGAAAGAAGAAAGAAAAAAGAAAAAAGAAAGAAGAAAGAAGAAAAGAAAGAAGAAAGAAGAAAGAAGAAGAGAAGAAGAAAGAAGAAAGAAAAAGAAGAAAGAAGAAAAAGAAAAAGAAGAAAGAAGAAAGAAAGAAAGAAGAAAGAAGAAAGAAGAAAGAAAAGAAAGAAGAAAAGAAAGAAAGAAGAAAGAAGAAAGAAGAAGAAGAAAGAAGAAAGAAGAAAGCAAAAAAAGAAAGAAGAAAAATGAAAAAAAAAAGGAAGAAGAAGAAAAATTGCATATGGAACCATTATAAAGTAGGTAACGTAACGTTCAGACACTGGACCTCACCCGACCCGTCTCGTCCTGCACCGCCCGGCAATGTCGGATGCAACGGAAATGCAATATCGACTGTGTGTCAATCCGTCAGTAACATACCACGCTTTTTCATTACTTTGAACATTCCGATTTCGCCTGGTGTTAGAAAACAAAAGGTCTTCCGATTGTGTTGCAATTTTGAAATTGCAATTATCCCAGTTCCTCTATTCATAATAAGTGATAAGAAATAACATTCGTAGACAGTTGCTTAATGTTTTGTCGTGTAATGAGGAAATACATTGTATTAGGTATATAAATAAAACGCACTTAAAAGTAAAATGAAAAAAGTTTATTTCTCAAAAAAATTTACTCCACAGGTGTATATTTTCTTAATAACTCCCCAAGCAAAACTACAATACTTGTAACAGGTATAAAAATACAATGCGTGAGGTTCGTTATAAATAAATAAATAATAAATTTAATGTGTTATATTAAGGGGAGGGTAAGGTTAATTCGTTCGAAAAAAGGCATGTTTTTGTGAAATTTTTGTGACGACACATTTAAAATCCCTTGATTCAAACCAATAGTACATAAGTATGACATTAGAAGAATATTGTATAAAATTTAATTGCGGTGCCCCTCATAACTTGGTGCTGGATCATTTGAAATCAAAAAATCAAAGCTCATTCGTTAGATAATAGTTTTACCCAGGTAACGCTGGGAGGGTTTTTCGAAATTTTAATTTTTACTTTTTTGGAACACTGGCGATTTTTTTCGAAACAAATCGGCTAATTTGTTTTTGTAAAATAAAAATTATCAACAAATTTGAAAAAACTCTCCAGCGTTACCTCATTATTATGTACAAAAAGGTATTAAAATACTCATAACTTTGTCAATTTTGTTCCAATTGACTTGAAATTTTGACACAATATTTTAAAAATATTATGCATTCAATTTTTAACAAATTCAAAAATGCAGAAAAAAAAGATTTACACCACACCCCCCCCCTCCCCTTAAATTGAATCGTTTAGCGATCACAGCAACTATTGTCACTTATATTGTCTTCCAATGTTCATTAACTTTGCTATGTAATCTAAAAACATCCACGATTTGACGTTATACAGTTCAGTCAACGTGGTTACAAAAGCAAGAGTTGCGCCCAAGGAATCCACTTTGTTTATTCTGCAAACTAGTGTCGGTACACGGAAAGCTATTTTCCTGTGTGCACGCCTCATTTATCTCCCTAATCTGCTACGATAGCCGCCCAGGATTCACATTCAAATAAGCATTATTATAAATTGGGCCCACGATTCGGCTTGTTATTACAGCCCCTGGCTTCGCTATCGAACTCTGGAAAACATTAGTTTAAAACATAAACAAAGTGTCAAAACGCTATAATACTATAAAAACTTAAATAAAAACTTTAAAATGTTTTTTCCGTTTAGGTATCTATGATGCGAGTGTGCCTAGTTGTAGAGGTCGAGGAAGCCCAAGAAAGACATGGCATGATCAAATATAACAAGTACTTGAAAGTGATCATGTGAAAAGTCGTAATAATTGGCGTGTGTGCACGAGAAGATGTGCGAATGTGGAGGAAGCAAGAGAAGTATGCCAGAACTGAGTGGTGTGGCTTTCTATTGTCTCTGCCTACCACTTCGGGGAAAGGATGTGATCGATAGTTAGTCATGTACATTGAAGCCAACAGATGGCAATAATGTTTGGGTACTCGAAAAAATTTGTAATGTAAACTGGGATGTAAAAATATTATCTTGTTAAATTATTGCTTAAATCATTAAACGACTAACAAAATTTGTGTACCAACGTACAATAAAAGTAATGTCCGTTTATGAGAGAATGATGAGTGCTGTATGGTGCATCAAAGTGTTTATTTTCACCAATGTATAATATTTTAACTGATACCTTGAAAAACAGAAAGTAACAATCTACAGGTGGCAACAAAGGAATAGGTATACACGTTGTTGATTGGTAAGCGAATAGCTTGTTGACAGGTTATCAATCTGTCCATGATTCATCTATTCATAATGAATTATGATTAAATAAAACGATGTTATGTGTTACTATTGTAATGTATAGTAACCCATAACATCGTTTTACTAATTTCCTAAATAATATTTCTAAAATTAATTTTGCATTGAAACAAATAACTACCGTCACCTTCAACCCTCAGTCAGACACGAACAATAGACCGGACCACATATACAGACACACTTCTCAAAATTGATAGTAACTTAAGAAGAAACTGGCATGCACACGTTGAGAGAATGGACGATAGTAGAATAGCCTGCTCCGTGATGTATCTCTGCCCACCTGGCCGCCAATTTCCTGGACGACCTCAAAAAAGGTGGAGGGACAGTTGGGATCGACATCCCAAGAGGCAGCATCGAATAAGAACAATAAAAACCCTTTGGTGTAGCAATATTCTTGTTTCAATTGTTATTTATTTCTTGATAAAGAAACACCGAAATCAGTCAGAAGGAAAAAAATTGCAGAATATCATCAGCATACTATATCCGCTCCCTATGTGGAGCATATGGATTCCACAAACTGCCTCCATATCGGCTGCCAGCTCCCGTGCATCCTCAAGTTAAGTCCACGTCCCGCAGCTCTGACGCAAACTGCCGATGAATCGTCAACAGTGGACGACCAGGACGCCGAGAACCCGATGCCTTGTAAAATAGGCAAGCATGGTTAAGGCTCTCGGGAGGCATACGAAGTATATGGCCTAGCCAGCAGAAACGCCTTCGCTGGATGACAGTAGATACCAAGGGTTGCTGTGTCCTTTACCTCGCCTCTGTGTTCCTTACAAAGTCAAACCACCGCACAATTGGTGTGTCCTTCTAAGACACCTAATTTTAAAATTCAGAAGTCTGTTATCATATAGCAGAATATACAAAAAGTTTTTATTAAGAAAGGCGTTAACCTTCTCTCTTTGTGACTGTAAGTTGGCCAGGTTTCTACACTGTATAGAAACGTGCTAAGAACACAGGCTTGATAGATCTTGATCTGGTGGGAATTGTGAGTTTATCATTGTTCGGCTACACTTCATAAAAATAGACAACAGAAACAATGCAGGGAAATTGGCATACTTTATAGAACTTTATAGAACTTTTCAAAACCCTGCGTTACAAAATAAGTGTTGCTAGTTAAATGAAAATATACTCTTTAAACCAAGTAACAACAATTTCTAAATAAACACTACTCGAAATAAAAATAAAAAAAACATTCTGATTTTGTTTCTATTTACCCGTCGGCGTCGGCGTCGGGGTCGCGTCGCGTCGTTTTTATTTGCCCCCGTTTACGGTGCGGAAATCCAAAAGCACGTTCGCGAGTTTATTCAATTATTCAATATCTCTATGATATCGCGTAATTTGGTACACGAAGGCAATATGATCAGTATAATGCTTCAGCGCCAGTCCAACGTATCACACATGAAATAAAATCGTATGTAAATAAAAATTCCAATGAATAAATAAAAATATTAAAATGACTATTTGCGAATAAAATTTTGAAACTACGAATTCGATATATTATTATGGATAATTTATGTAGCGCCGTTTTCGTTATTTAAACATTGAATTTCACGGCTCTTGAAATTTAAAGTGAATGAAACTTACTCTGTGCGTAGAAAATACAATTATCAAAACTAATAAAAAAAAATTGAGAACAAATGGGTCTTAAGTTTTGTACCTACTCGTATGTTAAGAAATGAAAATCCTTTTTGGTATCTCTAAACTCTAAACGTCTAAACTATCGCTGAAAGTCGACGAGAGTGTTCCTAAATTAGACACATAATTATCGGAAAAAGCAGCACAGGAGATCATCTACACCAGTGATTTTCAAAATGGTCTATTGAACCCAGGGGTCGATGACAACCTGCAAGGGGACCATGTCAGCGGGAAAAAATAGGGGGTAGCTGGGAGTCAAAAAGAAAGTAGGTACCTATTTAATTACATAACACTTCTTCTTCATCCACGTCGTTTGCTCCCATCTGGGACATGTGGACATCACTAGATCCCACCAGAGGACCGTATTCCCGGCTAGCTAGTATCACCACCTGCCTACATAGTACATCCGTAAAATGGTTATCGAAGGTCTACCAGGCGTAAACCAGAGGTAGTTCATGTACCTACATTAGTACATGCCTATGCCTAAGCCAGGTACACCGCCGCATCTTCACGACATCAGTACATGCCTATGCCTAAGCCAGGTACACCGCCGCATCTTCACGACATCAGTACATGCCTATGCCTAAGCCAGGTACACCGCCGTATCTTCACGACATCAGTACATGCCTATGCCTAAGCCAGGTACACCGCCGTATCTTCACGACATCAGTACATGCTTGCCTAAGCGGTACACCGCCGCATCTTCTGACATCAGTACATGCCTATGCCTAAGCCAGGTACACCGCCGCATCTTCACGACATCAGTACATCCTGCCTATGCCCTAAGCCAGGTACCACCGCCGCATCTTCATCGAAGACATCAGTACATGCCTATGCCTAAGACAGTTACACCGCCGCAATCTTCACGACATCAGTACATGCCTATGCCTAAGCCAGGTTACACCGCCGTATCTTCACGACATCAGTACATGCCATATGCCTAAGCCGGTACACCGCCGCATCTTCACGACATCAGTACATGCCTATGACTTAAGCCAGTACACCGCCGCATCTTCACGACATCAGTACATGCCTATGCCTAAGCCAGGTACACCGCAGCATCGTCACGACATCAGTTATTTGAGGTTGCCCGAACTTGCGTTGGTCAGTCAAACCACCTAATGCTTAATATCCTTCTCAGACACTTTTTTTCTCATAACTCAACTAGCGGAAATTCTGAGATTTTGTGAGGTACCAGAATTCACATTCACAAAGGAGCACCGGCACAATGCAGGAGTTAAAGAGTCGGCATTTTGTTTTGTGACCGCATATAAACTGAATTCCAGACAGCACGCATCGTGTCAAAGGTTGCTCCACCAATCCCTAGGCGGATTGCGAGTACATAATACTAGTAATATAAAAACATAATATATTGTCTATGTAAGTTCAATACCGCGTATGAGCCTATAAGTTCAAAATACGCATTTTAGGTGATTTTCGTTGAACGAAACAAGCCGCATCGATTGGTTAATTTAAATTTTAAAATTGACCAATAGACTGCTAGCACTCGGATAATGTCAATACCGTCTTTACAAAAGAAACAAGCAATTCCGCGCATATCCCGATACAAATTTCATGTTACTACCTTTTTTTTACGAAATTGGAGGGTTTTTTGTCTCCCCTGAAACATTTTGACAAATGGTTCTTTCCCCGCGGTAATTGAACTAACACAGACGATATTATTTATCTCCATTGATTATAAAACTATTGGTAAGTAGTAGTAAATTTAAATAGCAATAATTTTTATAATTAGAAAAACTATATTAATAACCTTGGTTCATAGCTCCCACTAAATTTTCAAAATTATTTTCTTATTTTATGTAACAGATACTAAATTTTAATTTAGTTAGAATTTGATTTTAATTTATACACAATATATTGAACTTAACATATTAGTGTTTTTTTTAAAGTTTTTCATACTACACATCCCACAGTTATAAATTTAAATATATCATAATGATTATCACTATACGAGCTGTTAAAAACACATTTGAATGGGATAAATTTGCTAAAAATCAATATTAGGTAATCAGGGAGTCAAGCCCAAAACATATTACTATTATAGTGATTCCTCCAAGCCCAAAACCAAAAAGCTGGGTGGTGTTTCAATACAGTGCCCTATGCACCAATAGGTGTGGATAAGGAAAAGTACTAGTTTATTAAATAAACTACTACTACTTCTTTCCCTTATACGCACACCAATGGTGCATAGGGAACTGCATCGGTTCACCGAGTTGGAGTGTAAATTGATTTTAAAAAATTACAATGAAGGTAAGATTGATCAGTCTTACGCTTCAGTACCAGTCCAAGGTACCACACATGAAATATTAATATGAAAATCCCATGTAAATGAATATTTCACGTTGACCCTCTACGGGAATCGAACCCGCGCCCGCGACTACGTGCTACGTGCTGTGCTACGAGGCGGACATATAATATATGTACTTAAATATAGAGTTCGTTAGTGTTGGCAACCTCCGCACCCTTTACATACATACATACATGGACCCCTTCCTGTGAACACACACGGGTGGAATCAGCCAGGGGGGTTAGGTTAGATCCACGTACGGTATTAATGTACCGAGGTGATTTAACCTTTCTAGTCAATTATCATTTGTAGCCCGGTCTGACTACTGCATGTGCCTATAGGGCTTTATGGCTTTATTATGTAAATTTTGTTTCATTTATAAAGTAAACATTTTTCACCCAGCTATTTCCCAGCTTATTTTGTCTTCTTTTTAATTAACCACCTCAACAAGCCAGAAGGCCCAATTACAGAGGGGAACACCGTCACAATCATACAGGCTTGAGAAAAATAACTTTTAATTTTTGTGTTCTCACCGGGAATCGAACCCGGAACCTCCGTATCGTGAGTCCAGCGTATTAGCTATTACGCTACGGAGGCCGCCACTTAGATTATAGACATGCCATTATTTACGGTGCCCGGAACCATAGTGGATAGCGCGCTTTCTCTTTTGACGGCGAGGCGCCCGGCGCCGGCGCGGCGCAGTGTGACATCGCTATCGGACGTCGATCTCCAACATTTTTAATATACAATCCTTTAAATATTTGTTTGGATAATATATATATGTTTTTTAACGAATTTTAAATCTACGCATATACATATAGTAGGTTGGTACTGGCATGAATTACAATTTTCGAAATATTTGAGATATGTAGGTATATTCAGTAGAATTATTGTTTGTTTTTTATACTGCCTACCCTGATTAAAATCTCTGTGCACGCCGCTGATCGCCACAAACTATCTGGCACTTATATATAGGTAGATCATTTTATTAAATTTTCGAAACGACAATGTCCAATACTTGGTGTTAACAAACTTGAGTTAACATGTTTGTGGATTGGTTGACCATATCCGTACAAAAAATGTATGACATTAAATCCGTTTGTATGGTTTTATAATTAAGAATATTTTTTTACTACCACACTACTTTCCCTTACTTACTATATAATTAGCTTACAAATTAATCTAATTATGTTTAAACGTAATTAAGACAAATGATTTAATTTAATAAGGATTTTTAAAAAACCCAATTAGAAAGAAACTGTGAACGACGTAGGTATATGAATTTTCACAAGTCACTTTTTTGAGAGTAAATTAAGGCTATTGCGATTAATTTTTTAGACACCGTAAAACCTTCATAGCAAGTCCATGTTTTGCGTTAAAATATAATTATCTTACATGGAAATATCACGAGAATTTCATAAACTTTTTTTCTGTTAATATTAATTTCCTTAAAAAATCTAGAACATTTTTCTTTTTCAGCTCGGATGTTTGCATAATTCATATTTCATGCGCTTAGAATGTTTTAGGGGTCGATTAAGGCATCTAAGGCCTGGTATTTTTAACAATTCATGCCTGCATTAGGTACGTAAGGCCAGGCTTAATTAATGTTACCCCTCGGAAGGGAAATACTGAGAGCAAGGCAAGGGTGCCCGCATCACAACAGACCTTGTTATTAATTAATAGTGTTACAAAATGTACCGACAGATGTGAAGATTTTGAAGAAGTGCGGCTTATGCATATTAATAACATGGTGTAATTATCAAAGCCTCTGTCTTTATTACGCTTTTGGACCTTCACTCACAGAAAGGTTTTTGTAATGTAAAATGTTTAAATAATCTTAAGTACCTACTGCAAAAGTCGTGTTTGTCAGTACTTAAAAAAAAACATGGTCACCATCCTATATTATTTATTGGGTATGTTAATATATATGATGTTAAGTCCTTTCCCTTTTTAAAACCATGAGCGCTAACAGAACACAAAATTAACTTTACGACTATTTTTAGAAATATAATCACTAGATCACCCTGTCACCAGCTAGCTCTCTCGCCTCCTCCACGTCAGGACCGCATCCATCAGCTCCGCCGAATACATCCGTAGGATAGTCATCGACGGTCTGCCAGGACGGCGATATCCTATTTCTCTGTACTTATCGTTTCCTGCGTTTAAATATTCAGATTTCCCAACACATACACAACACTCCACACACAGACAAATGACATAAGACAACCACTGTTTGCTCACTTCACGTCTTCAGAAATTTGTCTTGTACATTGTGTTGTCCACGTAATTGGTGTTATGTTGTATATGTTACCTCAAACTGTAAATTCTTAGTTCGTTGTACCAAACATAGCACTGCGTGTATAACATTAAAATTTAAATAAATAAATAAATGAGTAAATAAGTTAAAAACACTGAATTCTTAATCCTCCGTGTATTTTCGGTCGCAACTAATGCAAAATGTTTTCATGCATAGCTAGATGTACACCTTTGCAGAAATGTTGAGTACCTAGGTGTATACTCGTACGATCATTTCTATCCGCTGTTTTCCATACAGGACAAGACGTATAAAAAACGAAGGGGAAATTCACCTGTCTCGCATTCCGTACTATTTGACGTTTCATTTATGATACGATTCATCTTTCAATATTCATATAAATTTAATTTTATGATTTTTCTAACATCACGTTGACGTCCACAAACTTACTCCACTATTTGTTCACACAAAGCAATCAAATTGCGATTTACCTTCGTTTACCTTGATATACACGGATTCGATGGTGGCTAAAAAGAACTTATCGAAAGAAGCAAAATTGGCAGTACACCACGGAGTTCTGGTACCAACCCTTATGTATAGTAGTGAAGCGTGGTGTTGGAATAAGAAGGGTGAAAGTAGACTGAATACTGTTGAAATGCGATCTATGTGTGGTAAGACTATGTATGATAGGTGTACAAATGTCGAAATTAGAGCAGAGTGCAAGGCTGAGATAAGCATTATCCACAAATTTAAGAAAGGACTTTTACGATGGTTTGGTCATGTGGAGCGAATGAGTGATGTAAGAATGGCTAAAAGAAGTTTAAATGCAAGTGTGCCTGGATGTAGAAAACAAGGAAGGCCGAAAAAGACATGGCATGACCAAGTACGACAAGTACTTGAAAGTGGACACATGAAAAGTCGGAAAAATCGGCGTATGTGCATGAGAAGATGTATGAATGTATGTCAGGACAGAGTGGTATGGCGTTTTATCCTCTCTGCCTACCCCTACGGGGAAATGGAAATGGGAGATGGTTAGTTAGTTAGTCTATTGTGGTAACTGTGTTTAACCTTAGGTCATTATTAACTACTGAGTTCAGTTGAACTGCCTGATTGATACATTAGCTGATCAGATGGCACAACAATAAACACTACTGAACAATTTTATAAATTTACAAGAAAAACAATGATCAAATTATATACAGGATGTCCTGTAAGGAGTAGACCAACTGAATGTTGGTGATAGAGGGGGTTATTATTTATCCAGAACACTATTTTTTTTCCACTAGGTCAGCACATTTTTTAGCCTAGGTAAGCCACACAGAAAATAATCCATTATTTAATTAAGATCTGATAAGTCATGATTAGCAGCCATAGAGGAAAACAGGTGTGATGCAGGCGTTATAAAGGCGGCATTTTGCTTTAACCGAGTAAACATCCGATGTCCACACAGCTTTCATCCTGTTGAATGTGGCGCCTGCTACTCCAAGCCGTACTCCCAGTTCTTTCTGAACTATGCCATTTTCTATCATTACGCTCCCAGGTATTTGAAGCACTCGACCTTTTCGATGACTTGTCCCGACAAAGCCAGGGGGATCTTGGCATCTTGACACAAGCTGTTACACAAACGGGGGTCTTGCTGGTATTGATTTTAAAACCCATGCACGTGGAGTGCCAATTTAGCATATCAACAATAACTTGAAGAGCCCGACTCTATAAGGACGGCGTCATCAGCGTACTCCAAATCGCAGAGCTTCTGGGAGGGGGATATGGATATTCTTCTGTCGGAATTTACATCCCCAAAATAAAATCCAAGAAAATTGTAAAATAAAATAAAATAATTCAAAGAAAAACACGGTAAAAACCATTATTAAAACAAGCTAATACTAATACTGAATACCACAAAAATATTCAATATAAATAAATTAACTATCAATAGTAATAGGTCTCAGGTGAAATTTACAACAAATTTATAGATACGACATGTAAAATAGAGAGCGTTATACAGTTAAAAATATTAATGAAAAGGGCACGTTTAAAAAATAATAAAATATAGCGAGTAATTAAAATATTATTGATATCCCAACAGAGACAGAGAAACTATGGAAACGAATGTGGATTATCTTGGCGTTTACAGGGCTTATGACCTGTCATTGGCTGGGTTAAGTAGCCACTTGATGTATTACAACATTTCTCATTCCACCCATCATCTGAAAACAACCATACATGACAAATTTCGGAAGTTCTATTAGTATGAATCCTCACAGAACATTTCACATTTGGATGACATTTTTCGACATTTTTCCAATTTTTCTTGAGAAAATTGATTAACATTAGGCAATCAACTTTTTTGGTAAAGGTAAAATCCATCTGAACTTAAATAGGCTTAATAGAAGCGATATTTTCATCAGGACATAATTTTATTATTATAGAGTGTATTACTTTGAATGCTATATTTTACAAATATACCCATATACACACCCTCACACACCCCAAAAGATAATAAATTTGTTTAATTTTTATTATGTTATTTTTGTAACTGCATGTGTCTTAAATAAAAAATAAAATAAAAAACTAATAATTTAGTTATAAAAGATGTTTTATAATATTATTTGGATACAATTAACTAAAGTTAAATAAAAGTACTTGGTACCCTTTCACTTTTATTTATTTTTGACCAGTTAGCGCTTTCACCCTGTAACGGCATCTTCAGACTGTACCAAGTACCAAGTATTTTTATTTCACTTTAATTAGTTATATACAAATAATTTTATCATAGAATTCACCAAGTTATGACAACAAAAAAGATTTATCAAATTTTATAATATAATTTTTCGGTTAGCGTAAAATAGCATATTTAGGTGTTTCTCAGGATCCAGCTCCCATAAGAATACGAAATCACAAAAATGCTCAGTAAAATATCAACTGTCTTATATAAAAAACCAATTTAATGCAATCTAAAACCTTATATGCACTCGACTTTAGTTGTTAAGTGATTATAAATAGGTATTATGACCATTGTTGTATTACTAGTAGGTGGGTACTTATTATTAAAAGTAAACACAACTAAACAAAAATTAACTAGCAACATCCAGTTATTGTCTACAAGTATTTGTAGACAATATTTGTAGACAATAACTGGATTTCACCCATTACTGGCTAACACAAATAAAATAATATAAATATATGCTAATAAAATTAACCGATGTCTGCGGGTGCAATATATTGATCCATGTTGAATTATGTACTATATTCTCCAGATGCACTTGCAGTGCGTCATATTAAAAAAAAATTTATTAAAAAAAAAAATTAGTAACTCTGTAATCTGAAGTATTGTAATATTTAGTCTTTCTAATATCTGTCCCAGAATGAGTTTTGTAACTCAATTGGGAGTGCAAAGTATTTTGTACAAATTAAATTAATAAATAAAAAAAAATAAAATAAAATAAAAATTATATTATTATAATAAGGGCATTATACGTAAGTTGATTTCAAAAGGTTATTATTCAGCCCGCACTTTCTTTATTATGGCAAAGAAAATAGGGATACCTTTTCACAGTATTAAAAAAAAAAGCAAAAATAAGTAAACTGCAAATCTTTGGCTAAAGAGTTCTGTAAATAAATTTACAGGTTCGCGATAAAACGGGATAAAGTAAGCTGTCGCGTAATAAAGCCACTTGTTATTTACAGGCCAGTTACGTATTTCAGAGCAAAACGAGAACGAAAAAAACGGACTCCTTACTACTCGTACATTGTATCAGCTTTATCTCATTATTTACTAGTTTTCGTGGAAACTTGTTGAACAAATCAGAGAGAAAATTGATGTAACGCCATTTTTTATTTCATAGTTCTTTTATGAATACGATTAACAGAACTTGGTTTACCTACCTACGCAGTGCCCTGTGCAGTATTGGAGGCGGATAAGGGAAAGTAGTAGTTGTAGTTATTTTATATAAATATTTCAATCTTTTTAACAGTTAAAAATATATTTATTATTTAAATACAAAAAAAATACTCACGTAAATAGTCTTAACTTGTTGAGAGTATAAATTTTCTCTTTAAATAATATTCTTAGATGATTTTGTGTACGTAGGTAACTATAAATTGCTATAGCAATCGTGGTGTGTTCCAGCAATATATTTATTTTATCGAGAAGATTGATATTAGCAATTAAAAGGCAACGTCTGCCGGACCAGGTAGTAAAACCTATATTATTTTTATCTGATGACAAACTGTAGAACTGCAGTTTATCGGGACAACATTTTTTTTTTTTTTTTTGCAGAGTTTTTAATATTATTTTTAATTGTGTACCTATGGTACAAATACATTACGCGCCTTACTCATATAATGTCTATAAAATAAGCATTAAAATTCTAAAATTACGTATTTTTTACGGAATCATTTTTAATTATGGACGTGGCAATTTTTAAATATAACCTCTTGAAATGCACATTTCGTTGCAGCGAGATACCGAGACAATAGAAATAAGTGCAGCGTAAGCGTCGCAGCGGTATTATGTTCTGGGTTAACATGTAACTCTTAGGGTACCTGTCTATCTACGAGTACTTCAGCTCATGGCGCGGGCGGTGAGATCGTTAGAGGAATCGCTAATTAGGAATACTACACATGCATGCTCAAATGTTTTACATACTAATGACCAAGTTTTTCAAATTCACAAGCGTCAAGCCAAGAGTAAAAATAATTATTTATTAGGTAAATGCTACAATATTTAAATTTAAATAAGGAATAGGTAAGAACTAGACTTACTAAAAACAAAGATCTGGCATCAAAATTCTCTGTGGTTCGATTGATAAACTTGACTCTGCTCAAAAGTGGCACTAAATTTTTCAACTTTTGACAACTCTATTCTAATCCGGTATCCCCGAATTTGCCAATAAACCACGACCCGGTTCATATGACTATTGTTTTTCTTCATCGGACTTTTAATGCTAATCGTCGTGTCCCACTGATTTTTTATTATTATTTGACTATAACTATCAAAGTAATATTTTTAATTTATATATGAAGAATATTTTTGAAAAAATGTACACTGGGTGTACAAAACTCGATGTTCAAGCGGGAAACCAGTAAATCTACATAATATTTGGAGTCAATTTCATATAAATTTTTTTTTTTTAGACCCTTAGTTATCGAGAAAATTGAGAACGATGTTGATTTTTTTCCCGATTTTTTTTTGCAAATTGTTATCAAATATCATGTATTTAGTCAAATTAATACTAACTGTTAAGAAAACAAATTTAAAAATGCGTTTTAATAAGAATTTGAGCCATTTTACTTTTTTTTATAAAAAAATATTTTCAAGCTGAGATTAAAAAGTCATATCACACAATCGTCTCCAAAAACGATGTAGATTCACCAGTTACCACTTGTACATGGAGTTTAGTTACACCTTGTAAAGACTGTATATATGCTGCAATTGATTAAAATTCACCATGTTGATAGAAAGCTAGTACGGTCCCCTGTAAGATGGATAGTTGGATAGACCAAAATCAGAAGCAAAAGTCAGGACCGGAAGGAATGGAAGCAATTCGTTTAGTTATTTTGGTACAATCGATAAAAAATTTTGCTATTGTAAATCAAAAAATAAAAATAATATCCCTATTTTAATTTAGCATACTTCTATCTAAAAAATACTCGATGAAATAATAATATTGTAAATTAAAGTATTTTAAATATTACTCATTTTTCACTTTATATGTATCATGCCTCTTTACGATTGGTAGATCAACACGTAATAAGATTAAACTGGTAAGTGAATTAGCTTCTGAAATAAATATGCCGTAGTTCGTAGGTTAATTGTTAATTTGCTTCCGAGGTGGAGTACCTACTGTACAGGGCTGGGTGTAAACACCATAATTAATGCTCGCCAAACCGAAACTCCGATGGAATAATAACGTCCGTAGAGTAAATTCCGTAAAAATATCAATTTCCGATACTTGATAGAAGTATCAGAAGCGAGGAATTCCCGAAAATAACAGATATAAACGTGAAAATAATAGCTGCCTAAAAATCGTCGAACATCAGCTTTAGTGCCAATTCACTCGGGAATTCTCCGAAAAATTAACTTCTTTTATCCTACAAATTATGCTAATTCCTGTTACGCTGGCTAAAATTTTTCTGACGTTTATTTTATTAATCTGTTTAATATACCTAAAGTAAAGTAAAAAGGATTTATAGGCTATGTTTTTAAATTTTTATTTAACCACCCCAACAGGCCAGGAGGCCCAATTACAGAGAGGAACAACATCACAAACACCCAGACTTGAAAAAAATCACATTTTTTTGACGTGATAACGTCTAATAAATCGATGAACGCCGGCTGCACACACGAAAAAGCATGACTCATTGTCACGTTCCGCTTGAGCCAAGTGTGCAAACGAGAGCGCGGAACAAGCGATAGAGAGGTACGATCGGCCTAAGCGTTCGGTTTGTGACGAATCTATCTCTCTTCCACTCCCCACACATTCCAAAAATATATGAAAGATACGTACAATCTCGAATGCGTTTTAGATGTTAATAAGTCAACAACGCTAAGAGGAACAACCATCGATTTGACTTTTTCAAGGCACATTACACTTGAAACACTCCCCTTGATTTCCTACTTTTCCCATCATTGTCCTATCCTTCACAAAATAACACAGGTTGGAGGATCTTAAACATCATATCATCATATGTATATATAAGTTGTAAATAAATTGTTAATAGCACATTGTTACTTGTAATTAATTTGTATAATTTAAGTAAACAAATATTTGAATTAACGAGTGCAAAAAAATTGTAATTTAGTAATATTAATTCAATTCAATTCATAAAAGTATGCTATTTTTCATCAATGTTTTCTGATGACGTTATCACGTAAAATAATCGTCCGTAAACCGACTTAACAGAAAACCAAAAGTTTTTTGGTTCTCACCGGGAATCGAACCCGGAACCTCCGTATCGTGAGTCCAGCGTCTTAGCGTATCCTGTTTCCGGCCTTAAAAGATATTTAGAAAACCAGCAATTCTTTTAGGATGTTATTTGCCCCGATCGTGTTGGGTTGTAGTTTGTCTACGCCTTGGTTCCCTTGTTTCCTTGTAACTGCCTTGTTAGAGCCACTGTTTGGCAAATAAGATACACTAAATAGATCCTGGAACAAAGCGGTTATCGAGCACCAAGAATTTCCTTTTCCCGTATATTCGCTGGTGTTTTTGACCGTGTTTGGCTGTTGGCGTCAGTCGCGTTGGTGGCTTTTTCCTGTTTTTTCTCCGAAATATTACGCTACTGCCCAAGGCACTTAAGGTCGCAATATCCTACATTATTTATACTAGCGACGTGATAAAGCCGCCGTTAAATATAAAACTTGGCGATCTCGAATATCTGTGAACTATTTTGCTAAACTAGGATAAGGACGAATTTTAAATTTTAGTACGCCGATTAATATCCCGATTGATTAAAATTGATAATAAATATAATAACCTGGTTAATCAAAAATATGTAGATAACACCAAACAAATATTTTTAATAAAATGTACTCACCTTATACCACTACTACTTTCCCTTATCCGCACCCAATAGTGCAAATGGCACTGTTTCGGTACACCTAGTGCAGTGTTGTATATCTTGATATTATTTTAAAATGAAGATAAGACAATACCATACCAAGGAATCACACATTAAATATTTGTATAAAAATCAAATGTTAATAAATATTTCGAACCTGCGATTTCATGGACGGTAGCCAAATGCGTTATGCTACAAGGTGGACAATCACCCTATAACTAAACTTTATACCCAAAATAATATTACGTTTATTTAACTCAACAAAATTATACTATTTAATTTTTAACACACCCTCATTTCTTAAATAAAAATAATATCGGGACTTGATGTAAAACATCAGAATGGCTACATTATGTTTAAACATAATTTGGGAAGTTAATTTGAGGTTGAGTTCAAGTCCTTTTTTTCGAAACTTTGAATACACCTTTCCGGGTTGTTACTTTAAAAATTTTAAACTACACACTTAGTAATTTTACCGTAGTTTAAACGAGTTTAAAGAGAAATTTAAAAAGACTTTTCTTATTAAATTTCAGAAGATTTTTTTCAAAATTATTTTATGAGCTTTCGGGAGCCTGAGGTAAGAAATAATATTTTCTTTTAGCGTAAGCTAGCCCAGTAAGAAAAATTACATATTTTTTTTAATGAAATTTACCCAAACACATTATTAACAAAGAGTTACTGAATAATAACATTTACACAAAACCCTCTAAAGTGACTTATGATCAATAATATTTAGTTTAAAAAATTATATAATAACTATTGCATACAATTTTTAGAAAACAAAACTCATTTTGTCACATTATGCACTATCGCAAAATCTATAAGATACTTCAAACCATGTAATGAGCACCCGTAGGGTAATAGCTAAGATGCTGGACTCGTGATACGGAGGTTCCGGGTTCGATTCCCGGTGAGAAAATAAAAATAAAAAGTTTTATTTTCTCGTTTTTCTCAAGCCTGGGTATTTGTGACGTTGTTTTCCTCTGTAATTTGGACCTCCTGGCCTGTTGAGTTGGTTAAATAAAAAAAAATTAAGAAGTTCAATGTTTTAAAAAAAAATAAAGTTTGATTTTATAAAAATAAAATTTATTCATCTTCCTAATTTGTTTGTTTATTGATTGATTATGATTGATAAACTATTTACAAATTTTAACAACATTTTGAATGTATACAAATACTTGTAGACACTGTCTCTGTTGGGATATCAATAATATCTGATATCAGCCCAGCATGGGTATAATCCAGTAATTTGTCTACAAGTATTTATATACATTCAAAATGTTGTTAAAAAGATTTACTGTTTAAAATATAAAGCAAAAACAAAAAAATTGGAGAGACATCTTCAGGCGCCTTCTAGTAAGTAATTATGTTTGGATGAGCCTCACCAACACTAATAAAGATGATTGCCAAAAATGCTCTTAACAGAGGTCACCAGCATGGAAATTTTCTGTAAAACGGAACGTCGTAGACGAATTCAATATATATAGTAGTTTAAAAAATTTGTCATATATGGTTATCAGATGAAAGGCGGAATGGGGAATGTTGTAGAACATCTAGTGGCCACTTAACCCATCCAATGACAGGTCATAAGCCCTGTAAGCACTAGATAATCCACATTCGTTTCCAGAGTTTTGCTGTCTCTGTTAGGATATCAATAATGTCTGATTTACAAATTTGTTTAAGGATAGTTAAAAAAGTCACGATGATATTAATTTTCAGTAAATAAAGTATTAGAGATATTGTATATGTATATATATATATAGCGAATGACATTAGAGGGCATTCCAACATTTGGATATAATGGGTGGTTTCGTATTATGTTCCATTTACAAATAGTGAAAATTGAAATAAACAAACAGTGATTCAGACATAAGTTTACATAAATCGGTCACGTGATACATTGTACAAGATTTTTATACTCCACTTCTGTTCACACAATAGTTCGACAGTAAAATACACGTTGTACCTAAATTAGAAGAGATTTTTCATAGCAAAAAGTAAGGTTAGATGTGAACGTACCTTTTATTCTTCCAACTTCTGGAAAAACCCTACCAAGAAGGTGCTGTTGAGTGCTTTCTGATTTATTGTTATTACTCAGCAATTTGTTTGGAACTTTGGGTTCTTTTTTCATATGCCTTTATTCACTTACATTCAATGTATTTATATTCTGTACAAACATAATAAATTACGAGAAATCTTCTCGGATTCCTGCGATATATTAATTTTGTTGATCATTCTATATTTACTCGTATTTGCTTTTCATAAATTATTGATACAAGGTGAAGTCATATTTTCTCTGGCGGGCCTGTTTTGTTGGCTTTCACTATAATGGTAATAAGCTGATTAATGTACTTTTATAACATATCTTTTGATCAAATAGTATATAAAAAAACATTATTATATTATTTTCGTCTCTGAAATGTCGTCGAGAGCACGGTTCCACACCAATGGAGTGTGAAGGGGATGGATGCGTCACAAACCGAACGCTTAGGCCGATCATGCCTCTCCATCGCTTGTTCCGCGCTCTCGCCTGCACACTCAGCTCAGGCGGAACGTGACAATAAGCCATGCTTTTTCGTGTGTGCAGCCGGCGTTCATCGATTAGTTGCGAAATGACCTGATTAAGTAAATTACGCGAAAACCACAAATTTTTTGAGTTATTTCCCATTGGCCATTTTTATGTGTTTTATTTTAAAATTTAAAAACTCCTTAACCTTCTGAATGCCTGGTGAAATAATACTTCGAGTTATGCCTGGTAGGGTCTGTGGAACCCGGCGATTAGAACTACGATTTAAAGAGAAAAATTGTGTTGATCGATATATTTTTTCTTTTTATTTTCATTCTTGAATGAATGTTCTAATAAATAAAAACAAAACATTTCGAAAAAAGTTACACATAAATTCTTAATGAGCAAAAAACAAATGTTGTAAATATTATCTTTTGAAAAATTTTAATGTGATAAAAAATTATAAAGATGAGAAGATAAAAATGTTTATGTGTATTTGGTATGTATTTTTTATTGTCAACTAAAAATCTACATGAAATAAAAATATTATTTAAAAAAAAAAATGTGTAAAACTGAAATCAGATATCAGTATTTATCTTAGAAAATAACTTTAAATATTAATTTATGTTAAAAATTTCATCACGGAAATAGGCATATTTGTAACAGAAGAAAATTGAATGCTTAATCATGGCGAAATTGGAGAAAAATTACTGCATGCATGTTGGTAGCCATTGATTTTGGAATTTCTAGACTCATCATAGTTTCTACAACATATGTAACTTGCCTACAACGTTCGTTAAGCCATTAAGTTCATCGACCATTTCATCTTTAGATCTACCCACATTTTGATTCAAGTCGGAAGATGATAGTATGCTGCTAACATTATTATTTTCATCAATCTTGAATCAGAGTTTTAATTTTCTTCGAGATCATGATTTTCTTCTAATAATCGGGCTTCGATATCGTCTGCGGTTAGTCTCGAGGACGTTGTGAATTTTGAAATAATAAAAATAGTTATAAATGAACTTAAGAAAACAAAAATAATTTTAAAAAAAAAATTTAGCTGCTTACAAATAAACTACAACGCATGCCTGATAAGGGTATGGGAGACCCGAGCGGATTTTGAGGACTTGTGTTTGAGTGCGTGGTGAACTGTCTACTCTTCACGTGATGCTAGTTTTATTTATTAGCGGAAGCTACTGGAACGGATGACATGTGAGGGTATATTTGAAATAGTTACAGCTGTTTTAAATTGCCCTGGGTCTCTCAGGCTACCAGGCATACGAAGGGTTTAATAAAGTATGTACCTACCTACCTTCAGTTTTTCACTGTCTTCTTCTTCTTCTTCTTTCGCCACGTTTTCTCTTGTGTGGAGCATGTGGGCATCACTAGATCCCTCTTTCTCCGGCCAACATTCTCGCCTCCTCTCACGTTAGGCCCGCATCCATCAGCTCTGCTGAGATTTTTCATTATACTGCTTTATAGATGAACAATTCGTATATTTATGTTGAAAATTATTTAACCGAATTATTTTAAATGTGCGCAGGTAATATGCAATCAACACTACAAAAAATATTTTTTTTTTTTACGAAAATATTACAGTTCTAGAATTTGATTTATTTATTGTACAAGAATGCCGCCAAAGTTATTTTTAAAAAAACGACGGAGGTGAACATTGAAGTAGTTTTATAACGAAAGTTTTCACAGATGCATTCCATCAGTACCAAATGTTACTTAGAAAACTTTAAACTTTGTTAATGTTTTAATGTCCTTAAATCTCTTCCCTCAGACCGTTAATTCAAAGTAATGTTTTCTTAACTTCCGAAATAAAATTAGAAAAGTGATATCTTTACAGAGATAAAGAAAGTAATAGGTGAGTGTGTCTAGATGTAGAAGTCGAGAAAGGCCAAGAAAGGCGTGGCATGATCATGTACAACAAGTGCTTGAAAGTGGACATGCGAAAAATTGAAATAATTACGCAAGAGAAATACTCGTATGCCTGGATAGAGTGGTGTGGCAATCCTCTCTTCCTACCATTTCGGGGAAATAGCCTGATAGTAAGTTAGTAAATTATTTTAGTTATTCCGCACCCAATGGTGCATAGGGGCTCTGCATTGGTGCACGAAGTGCACGGAATCGTGACCATTTTATTACTGAAGGCAAGAATTTCAGGCTTCAGTCTAAGGTATCAAATATGAAATATTTTAACGTAAATTGTCGGTAACTACAGTATGGGTACTATTTAAAAAAATTATATGCATGAATGATACTTAAAAATTTAATTTACAGTATCAGTACAGGGTGAATCGCAACTAAGGGAGGACAAAAAACAGTATTTGGTAAAAAAATAAATAAATTTGGCAACATACGTTGATATTATTGCAGACTATGTAAAGCTGGCAACCGATCGCTTGGCTTGGAGGCAGTTTGTGGAATCCATATGCTCCACATAGGGAATGGATATGGTATGACGAAGATGATGATAAACACTGAGTGGTACCGAAGAAACAATTAGGTTGGTTAGTTAATTTACTTGTTAAATTTACTTTAAGACGTATTAGTTAAGACTTAAATAGATAGTAATCCTACGCATCCGAATTAAGTTACCGAATTAAGATCTCTGGATTTAAAACCTTCGCCGTGATTCAGGGGAGCGCTTAATCAACTGCGTGTTAACTGCCCTAGCCGATTTAGTTCGTTATAGATTGAATAGGGAGAACCTCAACAACTTAATTCTATTACTGACCAAATATTCTGGAATGAAGTTTGCGTGAAAACTTTGTACATATCGGTTTAGTAGTCGCCACTGTCAAATAAGACCACGTTCTTCGATTGTAGTTATTGCTGTTTCTACTGTAATAAAACTGATATTTTACAGTAAACATATAACAATTAGTTGGTTTTATGGAGGTTTTATCACGAATCTGTGTTCAAAACATTATGCGAGAGTAATAAAAAAAAAATTAACCCTGGACACCTAACCTTCGTCGAACTGACGAATACTGAATAACGAGTACGCTTTTTGCCCTGCTAGCCGATGATCGTATTGTCGCTTCTCAACTCAGTACTCGCCACGGTCTCTCGATAAGCTAAACCGTCTGATATGTAAGTACTTACAGAATTCTTCAAGATATTGCGAATTTACTCGTTGTTTCGACTAGTGGTTAGGTACGAATAAACCTGTTATATTTAAGTTTTCAAAACTAACACCCCACTAAAAACTGTTTAAAAAAAAAAATATTTTTAAAGAAATTTTATCAAATTGTTTAATTTATCAATATGTTTTTTGCCTCGTATATGTATATAATAAATACAACAAAAACATGCATTTAGTTTAAAATATTTCCTTCTCGAAAAATAGTTCGTCGAATCGACAAATGGTTAGGTTTAATAGGATCTACGATTCGTTATATGTCCAGAAAAAGTCATATTGACGTTAAATAAATTTACTAACCTGTTTATCAGTTACAATACTGAAAGTAAACATAAACATGTTAACGTTATGTAATATGTTAAATATTGTAGCATATTTATGTTTACGCTATGGACAAAGATAATATGTTGTATATTGTTTGGACCAAAACCAATTATTTCCTCTGTAAAATTTTTTAATATCAGGTTTACAATTTGATCAAAATTCGTTCGAAATTTGCAAAGTAAAAAGAAGGAAATATTCCACTTAATGCTTTCCCTTATTCGCAACTAATGGAGATTAAGCACTGCATTGATACAAGTGCAATCATTGATCGCAATTTATTACAAGGTTCAAAATCAATATTTTACTTGATTCCAAGATCACATACAAGTAACATCAATCTGAAAAACCAAAATATGTAAATAAAATTTTCATGTCCTCCCCCTAGCGGAATCGAAACCCGCGACTACGGTAGCCAAAAGCGCTACCACTATGCTAGAACAGACAAAGCGGGCCAGCTTTATAAATATTACATCAACCTTAAAAATATTAGTTCGTGCTTTGTCGTATACTTATTGCCAAGTAATTTAGAAATTTAATTAAAAACGTATTTACTCCAACAAATATTTGTTTTTCAAGATAAGATCAGTATTCTGAAATGAGTTGGCTTAATTTTGGTACAAAAAATTACTCAAAGTCAAAGGAACAATGAAAAGTAGAACCCGCATTGACATTTTACGTCATTTTAACTTTTTTGTTTAAACAAGATAAAATCCCCTTCAAATCAAACAAAAGTTAAAGCATGAAAAGATTTTGAAATACTCAGTGCTTACTTATCTCCCCTGCATAATTCTGAAAATTTCCCTGTTTTCAAGTAAAAAAATAATAAGCTTACCTATATTTGACTTGAAACACTTTTTTCATCATTAATTTGTTTTCCTTATAAGTTAAAAATTCTTGACTCTTCTTAAAGTAAATTGAAAATTGAAATTTACTGCGTTGTGTTTTTAATAAAACACAATTGTATTCTTCTTCATCTTTTGCCTTATCCGTATTGTTTAAAATGGTGCACAGGACACTGCGTTTTTACTACGCCAATGCTACTATTTCTAACAATAGTGATGATGCCAAGTGATCACTTATCCGTCGGACTGTATTATACCTGTATTTGGTATCAATCTAAAAGTTAGTAACACCACTTATCAAATTCCACCGTATAAAGACTACTCAGCACTTAGGCCAATACGCGAAACGTGTGACGTCTAGTGATGTCTAGTGATGACGTAGATGCCTATCGTGACGTAGTGAGTGACGCAGTGGGTAACTAGACACTAGACACGATAGTATTCTTCAAGTATGGAATTTCACTTCTCTGAAATTCTTGTTTGAAGGTTGGGAATCAATAAGCCTTTATCTTATATTTTTTAATTGGCTAATAAATTAAAATAAAAAATCACAAGACAATGCGTGCGATAATTTTTTATATTGGTTGATAAACAAGCGAGATATGAGGAGTTGAACATTGAAATTTTAAATTCCGAGCTGAAAAGGAACAGCGAGCCTATGACGCGGCATCATGCGAACGCGTGCGAATGGTTGCAACTTTATACGAGTACCTATGTCTGCTGTTTGCTATTTTTCCGAGTTTCTACGGATTATAGAAATGTCATTCGTTTTAAGCAGGATTTAAAGATGTAATACTATATAAAACATGTAATACACAGGGTGTTTCAAAACTCGACGTACAAGCGGGAAACCAGTGAATCAACATAAGATTTGGAGTCATTTTGCAGAGAATTTTTTTTTGATTTGACCCTTAGTTTTCGAGAAAATCGAGTATGAAGTTTTTTTCGAGTTTTTTTGCAAATTATTATCAAATATATTTTATTTAGTCAAATTAATACTATTCATAAAGAAAACTAAATTTCAAAAAAAACATCTCCAAATACGATGTAGATTCACCAGTTTTCGGGTTGTACTACAAGTTTTGTTACACTTTGTGATATGAAAATAATAATTATTCTCTGACCAGCAATTACAAAGCTTATATTTGTTGCAAAGTAATTCAGACATCGTAAATACGTCAAAATGCAGTAAATTCTCATATTGGCCAAGTATTTGTACTTATATATCCACTGTCATCCATTATACATTCTCTTCCTCTTCTTCATCAGCCATGTTCGTGCACTGCTGGACATAGGCCTCCCCCATATTGGTCCACTACTTTCTGTCCTGGGCCTCGAGCAAAATTCTGGATCCTGCTGTACTTTTTATATCATCTTCCATCTTCTTGGTGGTCTCCTACAGGTCTCCTTGCAGCTCTAGGTCTCCAGTTCAGCAGGCGCTTAGTCCTTCGGTCCTCATTCTGGCGTGCCCACATGTCCAGCTTCCATGTCCACTTCAGCTGTGGTGATAGCTTTTATGTCGTCTATGACTCTAGTCCGGTACTTCTTATCGATCTCCTCGTTAGTGACATGGTCTCTTAAATTGATGCCGACATGCTTCGGCTTCCATTGCCATTGCGCTACACGGAATTTATTGGCCGATTGGATAGTCAGTGTCAATGTCTCATTCACAGCCCCTTAAGTTCAGCACTGGAAGTAATGACATATAAATTCATGCCTTTTAAGGTTGTTAAGGAATTGGACTCTTCATAAAATGGGCTTACATTCCCAAAAGCTAACCAACACCCAGCCCAATTCGGCGGTTTATTTCAGCTGTTTGGTTGTCTCTTCCTAACTTAATCAGGTGGCCTAGACTAATACATACTCCTTTACATTTTCAATAACTGTGCCGTTAAATGACTATAGGCGTATTGACATTACTCATAAACTTTGGTTTAATTTTGTTTATCTTTAAAACCTATCCTCTCGGAGAGAGCCTGCGAGGTCCGTAAGCATCCTCTCTACCTCTCGGATAGTCGATCCAATAATTATGATGTCGTCCGCATAGCGCAAATGGTTCAGTTAAGTTCCATCTATGTTTACACCCATACTTTCCCATTCCAATCCTTTACAAAGATGTTCTAAAACTAGAGTATAAAGTTTGGCATTGGCATCATACATTAATTTTAACTAATTAACGATGAAAAATACGCCAAGATAATGTATCTTAACGTATAAAAACTCATTATATTCAGATAATATCACAAGATTTGACATCACACATTACAGACACATTTGGCATTATATTTTCCATAATAGATGATATTATTTATGTTGTTTACATTGTGAGAAACATTAAAGATTCACCGCTTACAAACGCATCAAATTAATGCCAAAAATAAAACGGCTTCTTTAGGTAAGTGAATTTTTGTAAATAAAAATTATGGATGAAAAATATTAGGTCCTTACATATGAAATTGGCGTTTTGCCGTACTGGCAACTTTGATCTCAAATATCTTCTCTTTGGTTAGGAATTCCAAATTCAAATTTATACAGCTATTTCCTCAAGTATTTGTGTTTTTGAAAATTATGATTCATTTGTTTTTTCCTCAATTGTTTTTTTTCTTTGCGTCACTCAGTTTACAAAATGGAAAATTTGAAATATCGCGTTATTTTACGAGTACGAGTTCCACCGTGGCACCAGTGCTGCAGAAACGGCTCGAAGGATTAATGATGTGTATGGCGACGGTGCCGCAAAAGAAAACACAGTGCGTTTTTGGTTCTGGAAATTTCGACCTGCAGAACAAGCCAGTGGACGGCCCGGAGACCAAAGTTGATAATGAAGAATTGAAGGCTATTTGTGGAAGCGGATCCATCGCAAACCACGTCCGAGTTAGCTGTAGGCTGCGGTGTTAGTGATAAAAATGTTTTAATCCACTTGAAGCAAATTGGGAAGGTGAAAAAGCTTGAATTAGGTCCTTACATATGAAATTGGCGGTTTGTATGGGAGGAACAAAAGTTGAATTTTTTAAAATATAATATTACAAATTAGAAGAGCTTCAATTGGAATGTCTAAGACATCCACCGTACTCTCCGAACCTTGCCCCAATAGATTACTATTTTTTTCGAAATTTTGATAACTTCTTGCAAGGAAAAAATTCAACTCCGATGGGGCAGTCCAAACCGACTTCAAAGATTTTATTGATTCCCGTCCGAATGGTTTTTTTAGTAAAGGGATCAATGAACTACCTATGAGATGGCAAAAGTGCATAGATAGCAATGGTACATACTTTGATTAAATCAATATATTATATTTTAGAAAAATCAACTTCATGTTCCTCCCATACAAAACGCCAATTTAATATGTAAGGACCTAATAATAGTTTTGAATGTTTTTAAACTGTGAGAATTATTTTAAAAAATACTTTTAAAAACGAATATCATATTCTCTCTCAAAGATAATCGCCTTTAAAACTGAAATACGATTACTGACAGATTCCGACTTCTAACTACAATTCATTAAATGCAGTGTTGAGATTCTGGTGGCCTAGTCGACCTACTTATTATAGCTATATATCACGCAAAATGAGATTCTATGCTGAAAAATTATCTGCTTTCTTTCCCACTGCGGTATTGCAAAAAATGTCTTCAGTTGTTTCAAGTATGCAGTTTGTATAACTTTGAGTTAAACCTTTGAAGCAAAGCGGGAAAAGAACTGTGTAAGTCCATTGTGTCTATCTGGGGAGTTAAAGGAAACCAAGCAAAGCCAAGACAAACTTGGTAACAGGATATAAACTGTATGTGATCGTGCGTGATACATGCAAATATATGGATTTTGCGTGATACGTGCAAATATATGGATTATACACTTATAATATTCTAAAAACGTACACAACGGAGTTCTGGTACCAACCCTTATTTATGGTAGTGAAGCGTGGTGTTGGAAAAAGTAGGATGAAAGTAGACTGAATGCTGTTGAAATGCGATCTCTCAGGCGAATGTGTGGTAAGACTATGTATGATAGGTGTCGACAAATGTCGAAATCAGAACAGAGTGCAAGGCTGAGATAAGCATTATAGACAAAATTAAGAAAGGCTTTTACGGTGGTTTGGTCATGTGGAGCGAACGAGTGATGAAAGAACGGCTAAAAAAAGGTTAAATGCAAGTGTGCCTGGATGTAGAAGTCGAGGAAGACCGAGAAAGACATGGCATGACCAAGTACGACAAGTATTTGAATGTGGACATTTGAAAAATCAGCGTATGTGCATGAGAAGATGTATAAATGTAGAGGAAGCAAAGGAACTATGTCAGGACAGAGTGGTAAAAGGCATTCAATCCTCTCTGCCTACCCTACGGGGAAATGGCGTGAGGGTTAGTTAGTTAGTAATTTAAATCGTGGAATATTATTCACATTTTTATCGTACAAACATGTTAATATTTCGGTTCGATATGGAAAATATTAAAATTTCGGTTCGATATGGAAAATATTAAAATTTCGGAATGGAAAAGTTAAAAAATTTGAATGTTTTCGTGTTTTGATGTTTTGTGAATCGGAGTGCTGATTATCTAATAAATAACCTTAAAAATTATTACAGATTTTTTGCTTTTACCGTCGATTTACTTAACTCAGCTTTAGTGATTAGTAAAAACTGACTATGTACCTTATCATCAAATTTGTCGCCTAGTTTATTTCCATTTGTTTAGTTCAGAGTTTAGAAGAGTTCTGGCTGGCCTATTATTTTTACAAAAAATAATATGTAACCATATTGATCCCAAGATATCCTAGCTCAGATTTGCCAAAATTTAATGTACCCCACCGTAATTGCGTAACAAACGATGTCTTTTGACTCTGGGAAATTTCAGAACTAACGTGGGATTCTTTTCACCCCCCTGCCCAGGACATTAGGAGTTGCAACAAAATTTCCCAAAATAATGATGTTGATGTTTTTGTGCCGCAGAGACAATTATTTAAGAGCAAATCTATTTTATCCTTACTCCTCACCCAAACTGGCTGTAATCCTATGTCTACCTAAGATCATGCTTTAATATCACGCTACTTTATTTTCTCTTAATTTCATTTACGCATTAAATGCCAATTTATTTGGGCTTTTATTAACCCGTTAATTGGCTTTAAAAAAAAATTGAAATCAGATAAGGTAATTTAATATTTTACATAAAATATTAGTAAATGATCACTTGATTTTCAAATTTTAAATAGGTATGATTTCATCACGTCATTTTTATTAAAAATTATCGGTCTATTGAATCCAAATTTTACGCAAGTCATTATGGATAAATTTAAAAAATCGTTTACTGATATGTTAACATAGACAAACAAGCTCTGGAATACAATATCGTAATTTGTACAAACTCATCATGGATAAAATACAGTAAAAATGTACTCGGATTTAGACAAATAAAATGTTGTTTTAAAATATTATATTATGTGTTTAGAATTCAGTGCAGATTTTCTTCTATTACTGCTACTATTTTCTCTTATTCTTACCTATTGGAACATTGGATCGCCAAGTGTTTATTACACGAAGCTTCAGTCACGCTTCAGTGCGAGTCCAAGGTATCACACATGAAATGTAAATATTTATGAAAATTAGATGAAAATAAATATATTCTATTGACCCCCTACGGGAATCGAACTCGCGACCTTATGCGTGGTACCCAACGTGCTAACCTCTACATCAAAAGTAATCACGTCGTTTTATACTTACAAAATAGTAACATTGACACATTTAACTATATGTGGTGACATTAAATATCCGCTTCGACCTTCGCAAGAAGTATAAACGAAATGGTTCAGGCCTGGGACCTAGGGGAGCCCCAGAAGGAGCATAAAATGAATAAGAGAAATTGAGTTTTGTTTCCACGATAGTTGCCTTTGACAAGGCGCTTTGAGCCAGTTTAAACAAATTACCAGACCTTCTTTCCTGCAGAATAAGCTGATTACCTCAATGTATTAAAATCCCAATATAAGGTATGTATGTACATAATGTATTACATTAAAATCTACGCGTATCTTATATACTCGTATAAAGATTAAAGAGCCCGTATCGTCAACCAACGTCACGTTTTCGTTTTATGATAGCACATTTTGTTTTAAACTTTGGTGTTCTAAAACTCGTGGAACAAATATAATAATAATGAAATAAGTCTAGGAAACGTGGGCCATAACCCCGGCAAACGAAAATATTTGGACCGGTAAATGACAATGAACGGTGGAGATCAGATCTCTGAAGGTAAGCCGTCTACAGTGGGCCGGACTTGTCCAAAGGATGCCTCCTCAAAGCTCAAAGGTACCCAAAAATAGCATTGTGTCAGCTTCCGCAGGGAACAAGACTAAGAAGACGATGGTGCGACAATGTCCGGAAAGATGCAGCCAAAATTGGACGCAGATTGGACAGCTGCCTGCCAGGACAGAGGGCAGTGGAGGAAGCTGCTCCTGGAGAAGGCTTTGACCCTCAACGGAACTAAGACACTAGAAAGAAAGAAAAAAGTCTTGGAATATAGAATTTGGTCGTTTATACGTAGGTACCGACAGTAAAATAATTTATAAAATTCAAGTTTGACTGGTTTTATCCAAACCACAATAGTGTCAACAATATATTCGTCGCATCTCGTATCTTCGTAGTTTGAATATACAGAGAATTTCCATAAGTTTATTCGTGTTTGTGCGTTGGACAATTCACAAAAACAATCTCGCCCTCGCATGCATTCATAACGCTTCAAGTCGCGAGTTCCATTAAAAACATTCCCCTTCCTCGGGGCCGTAGAGGTATACCGCCTTATTCTGTTTACCATAGCAGAATGTCGACGTCCCACTTAAGTTTATTATGGTTCATAAATCAAACTTTGTAAACTAAAAGGACGGAGACAATGGTTTTCTGCGTGAGTACGCACACACTAACATTCCGCACACAGACAGAGAAACACACGTCCACATTATGAGGTTACGTTATTGTTTTCTCGTGCATATTACACCATTTTGGGGCAAAAAATTCCGGCGTTTTTCTCCAAAGGTGAACCCAAGTTAACCCTGACAGCGGAAAATCGTTATTACTTCAGATAAAAATACCGTTTTTACTATTCATGCTACATACTTGAATGTCCAAGTTTTTAAACAATATCTATACAGGCCATTTTTACTATTATCAAACATACATTTTCAACCTTGACTAAAATTATTTTACAGCAAGAAAATTCAACAAATTTCGTTTTATTTCTTCAGACAAGAACGAATAAAAAAGATTTGCAATGGGCCCCTTGAATAAGTAGTTTACTGTCGTCTGTTCCCTCATATTTTCTCATTAAAGCTCCTCCAGGTGAGGCCATTTCCGCAAGAAATTTCGCTAACCTGCGCGAGGCTATAATTAATCCACTTTAAAACAATTTACTCCTTTGTTACAACTTTCTCTGATTCATTGCGCACAATATTAAGTGCTCTGCGAGCACATATTTTTTATGATAATATATCAATCCTCCCGCCTTATAATATCCCAAGAGATGTTAAGCTTTTTCATTAAAATGCCAAGCAAATTTGTTTAAAATAAAAGGTGTAGAAGAAGATTATTTTCATAAATTGGAAGCAAAAATTCTCGATTCACTATCGTTTCAATATTCATCAAAAATTATCGTTCATCCCTCGCGTACCGTATTCAATTTGTTCACGTTAATTTAAATCGAAATCAAATCCACTTTGAAAACAGACTCTTGATTTATGCGTTGTAGTTTTTATTATCATCCAATTATTATTCGAGCAGATAAATGAATAATCAAAACAAAACAACGGTTATTTTAAATAAACATAGTCTGGAACCGAATATACGGGGCCATCGAATTTTATGGAGTCATTGCCATAGTCATGTCGTGGCTTGACCCTTTCTTGTTTAGAACATTAAACATTTTATAGCTCCAATTATCTACCCATCTCTTTGAAACGCCTTCGCGATAATTTCAAACATCCGCCAGCGAAGTGATAATTTGCGCTCCCGCTCGAATGTCAAAGTGCCCGAATTAAACACCCCCGGAAAAAAGCCAGTCTAATATGCAGCGATTCCAGCGGAATGTAAATTGTAAATAGTATCCGGAGATATTCGTTCTCTCGATAGTTAGAGTAAACAAAAAACGTAGCAAATCGGCATGTTCCGGTAATCCCGTTTATTGGTATGGGGTGGCGCCATTACACCGATGTTAGCCACAAGACTCCCCCATAAATTGCCCGGCTTCCGCTCCGAACCCCCGGGAATAAATCATAGCCGGGGAATATCTCGTTGCCAAACATGTTTCTGCGAAATTTTATCGCCGAACGCTTCAAACTTTTTACGGTATCACTCTTCTCTATTTTCATAAAGTGACACACGCGGAAATTCATTTCCCGACTTTGGAGAGCGACAGAATAACCACCGCGCGCCGGCATGAAGAGCTACTTTTAAAAAAAAGCATTTATTTACATATTAATATTACAATATTATGGTTATTTACATTTGTCCTCACTGGGGTAATTATTTTAAAGGTATATTTTTTTTTTTTATTGATATCTCAACAGAGACAGAGAAGCTCTGGAAACGAATGTGGGTTATCTAGGCGTTTACAGGGCTTATGACCTGTCATTGGCTGGGTTAAGTGGCACTTGACGTAATTTACAACATTCCCATTCCGCCTGTCATCTGACCTTATAATGATATTCAATAATATCTGAATATCAGCCCAGCATGGGTATAATCCAGTAATTTGTCTACAAGTATTTGTATTCATTCAAAATGTTGTTCAAATATAGATTTTTTATTTTTTATTTTTTATTTTTATTTATGTAACATTTTATGTTGTACACACAGTGCTATGTTTAGTACATTTATCAGAATTTTCAATTTAGGGAACATATAAACATAACACCAATTACGTGGACAACTCAATATACAAGACACATTTCTAAAGACGTGAAGTGGTTAAGTTATGTCATGTGTATATGTGTTGTTGAATGTGTGTGGAGTGTGGTGTATGTGTTGGGAAATCTGTAATAATATAAACGCAGGTAGGATGAGTTAAGAGAAAGAGGATACCGCGTCCTGGCAGACGTCGATGATCATCATACGGGTGTGTTCAGGCCAGTTCAGGGGAGCTGATAGATGCGGGCCTGACGTGGGAGGAGGCGAGAGGGCTAGCTGGTGACAGGGTCGGCTGGAATTCGAGTGATATCCTAGTGGCTAAATTAGGTTACGGGGCATTTTGCAATATGACCTTGTTTATAGGGTTGCAGTCAGGATTGGATATTTTGGTGTATTTTAGGGTTCGGTCGTGGTTGATGTGTTTGTTAAGGTTCTTTGTTGTGTGTGGAGGAGGCGGTTACTTTTGCTTGGTGGGGGGGTGGGGGTATTGTGTAAGTTTTTAGGGCATCGTGTCTGGGGTGGATGACGGGTACTGGGGTTTGAATTTGTATGTAAATGGTGGGTTGGGAGGGCTTGTGTATACGTTTTAGGGGTGAGTAAAGGGTTGTGTGGGGATCGTGTTTGCTGGTGGTTATCTGGACGGATTTGTGTTAGTCTAACGCCTGCCAGATGGCTACTTAGAATTTCAGAAGTGCTTAGGAATGCCGGGGCATGTTTGGTTAGTGTTAGGGCAAGATACGTCATGGGATTAGTCGGATGGAGGTGCATTCCCCCCCCCACACCCCCCCACCCCCTCCCACTGTGCATGTTGGGGGGGAGGAGGGGAAACAGATGGGGGGGGGGGGGAGGAGGGGGGGGGATGGGGGGAGGGGGGGAGGGGGGAGGGAGGATTGGGGGGGGGGGGGGGGGGGGGGGGCGGGGGGGGGGGGGGGGGGGGGGGGGGGGGGGATTTATTTTAGATGTGGTTGGTTTAAGTTTTTGTTTTAATTTTTGGATATTTTAGGGGGGTGATGGGGGGGGGGGATGGGGGGGGGGAGTTGATTTTTCGTGGGTTTTGTTTATTTTGTTTCGGTTTTTTGTTTGTTTTGATATTTGTTCGGTGTTGTGTGTTATTGATGATTTTTTATGTTGTGTGTTGTTTCTTTGGTAATTTGCTTATAGTGGTATTTATATTTTATTTTGATTATAGTTGTTTTTTTTTTTGATATTTATTCGGTTTACTGCTATGTTTTTGATTTTATTGGAACATTGTGTTGGTTTGTGTGATTTTTGTGTTGGGTGTGTAGATTGTGTGTTTTTTGTTTTTTAGTTGTGTTGGTTTTTTAGGGTTTGTGGTTGTTTTTGTTTGATGTTGATAGTTAGATGTGTTGTTGGTTGGGGTAATTATTCTGTGTGTTGTGTTTTTTTTTATTGTGTTCTTTTTGGGTTTGTTTCATTTGTAGTGCGTAGTTATTCAATATGGTTTTGTGGTGTTCTTTTGTTAATTCGTTTGTTACAAGTATTTTTTAGGAATGTTTTTTGTATTTGTTGGTTTTAGGTTTGTTTATTGAGGCTTTGTTTTTTTTACCGGTAGTTTACCGAGACATTTAGGTTGTGTTGATGTTTGTTTTTTTGTTTGATATACAGACTTTTGTCTTATTTGTTTTTCTGGTGGGAGTTTTATTTTGGCTGTGTAATTCATATTTTTTTACGTTAGTTTTTTTATTGTGGTTAGGGGAGTATCTCTGCATGTTGGGTCCTTACCTGTGTATATGTGTTGTTTTGTTATTTCATGTTTTTTCACAGACCCGTATCAGGGTTTGATTTTTTTGTTTGTATGTGTTTGTAGCGAGGTTGGAGGATCTTAATTTTTTGTATAAATTGTAAATTTGTCTCCTTAGTTTTTTTTTATTAGAGGTTGATACCGTTTTATTTATTATGGTCAGATTTTTTTTTTTACTTGGTTCGAGGATGGAGTCCGTATTAATCGGATTGTTGCTGCTTAGTGTGTTGAATCTGGCCTAGTCTTGGTATTGATGTTGCTAGGGGGTTTTGGGGTGGGGGGGAGGGGCGGGGTCAGAGGGGAGATGGGGGGGGGGGGGAGCGGAGGGGACCTGGGGGTCGTGGGAGGGGGTGAGGCGGCACGGGGAGGGGGGGGGGGGGGGGGGGGGGTAGGCCCGCGGGTGGGGAGAGGGGTGGGGGGGGGGGGGGCTGGATTTTGGGGGGGAGATGGGAGGGGATGGGGGGGGGGGGGGGGGGGGGGGGGGGGGGGGGGGCAAGGGGGGGGGGGGGGGGGTGGAGATGAGGGGGGGGAGTGAGGAGATGCGGGGGGGGGGGTCAGGAGGGGGGGGGGGGGGGCGGAGCAGTCGGTTTTTTGAGCTGTATGCTAAAGGTCTTGTTTTTGCTGGAGATAATGAGATGCTTGTGGATTTTTTTTTAATTGAATGTAGGAACGGTAATCGGTTTGGTTATTATTTGTTTGTTGTTTCCGCTTAAGTGAAATTGATGTTTTGCGAATGTTTGTTTCTGTTCTGTTTGTTTGTTTTCTTTGTTAGTGTCAAATTTTGTGTTTCGTTTCATTTGTTTAATGGTTATAATTGAGTGGAAAGCAGGTATAGTTTGGTCGAATTGGGGTTTGATTTGTTCGTGTTTGCTGTTAGTTGGTGTTTGAGATGTGGTAAGTTTCGTTTTTTGGTTGGTATGTTTATTTGTGTAAATGATTATTTCTTGGTTGGTTATTTTAGTTGTTGGTTTATTTGAAGCACTTTTTTGTAATCATTGTTTGTCTTTTGGTTTATGGCTTAGTAAATGCTTTGTTGCCGTTTTGTTTGTGGTTTTTGAATAATGACAATTATTGTTGTTTTTGGTTACAGATTGGGTGGGGGGGGGGGGGGGGGAACGAAACTGTCATAAACGGGGGGGGGGAGGGGCGGGCGGTGGCGGGGGATGTGGGGGGCCGGGGGGGAGAGGGGGGGGGGGGGGGACGGCCCTCGAGGCGCGGGGGAGGTGGGGCAGGATGAGGGATGGGGGGGGCGGCGGAGGGGGGGGGAGGTGGGTGAGATTGGTGTAGGGGAGGGGACGGGGGGGGGGCCGGCGGGGGCGTCGGGAGGCGGTACGGCGGGAGGGGGAGCAGCCCAGGGTCCGGGTCCGGGGAGAGCTGAGGGGGCGTGGAGGAGGTGGGGGGGGCGGGGGGGGGGGGGGGGGGAAGTGGGGGGGGGGTGGGAAGTGCTGGTGGGGGGCCGGGAGTGGGGATGGAGACATGAGGAAGGGATGGGGGGGGGGGGGGGGGGGGGGGGAGGGTGGGGGGTGAGGTGGGGGTTGATCTAGGGGACAGGGAGGGGGGAGGGGATGGGGGGGGGAGGGGGGGGGGGGGGGGGGGGGGGGGGGCCGCGCAGGGCCGCGGGGTGCTGACCGCAGGGTGGACGGGCAGTGCCGGGCGGCCGGGGGATGACGGGGGGGGGGGCGGAGAGGGGGCGGGTAGTAGTGTTGGGGTGGGGGGGGGGGGGGATGAGGGTGGGGCGGGGGGGGGAGGAGGGGGGGGGAGGGGGGGTGGGGAGGGGAGGGGGAGGGGGGGGGAGGGGGCTGGGGGGGGGGGGGGGGGGGGGGGGGGGGGGGGGGGGGGGGGGAGTGGAGGGGGGGGGACCGATGAATATTGTGGGTAATTTTGTGGGGAGAGTTGGTATAATTGTTGAGGGAGTGTTGTGCTGGTGATGTATTTTTTGTACATTGGTTTTGATTTGGAGTTTTTGTGTTTATGTATTTGTGGGGTTTCGGGATTTTTTTGGTTGATTTATCAATCTGTACTAGTTATTTTAAAGTTCGTATTTTGTAGTTTATTTTTTTTTTTTTTTTAATTGGGGTGTAGAGTATGTGACATTTTGGTTTGTTCCTGGGTTTTGGGAGTTTTATATGGGGATGTTGGTCTTGGGGTGTGTGTATTCTAGTTTTTTTTTTCGGATGACTTGTGTGTGTTTTTATTTTGTTTGATGTTTTTGGGTTATTTTGTTTTAATTGTGTTTCATCTTTCGGATCTTTTGGTTATCTTTTTAAAGTATTGTTCGAGTGGAATCGGCGGACCGGTTTTTGAAGCCTTGGTTGTTTTTGTGGGTTACAAGGCAATTCTGCATCTGATCAATAATTTTTGTAACGTTACCATTTAGTTTATTATTATTAGCATATAAAGTCGACGCATCCGAGGGATTGGCTATAGGACTTAAATAAAATTTTTATTGTTACGAGAATTAAGATTATAGTATTACATTTATAAAATATAGATATTATATAACAAACAAGATAAAAATCATCAAAACCAAAGAGATAATTTACTAATTGATAAAATAGATTATAAAAAAAAGATGTAAACAAATATCATCTAAAAGTCGACGCATCGAGGAGTTTTCTAGAGGACTAAATTAAGATTTTATCATTAAAAGTAGCACCGATTGGAAAAAAGCTGAGAAAACTATCATCTAATCAAACAATTAATTCTCTTTAAACAGTTTTCAATGTTTTTCAAAAAACATAATTCTCTTAAACGGTTCACTGCTTCAATTCATAATAATTAATATTTTTTGACATACAATCATATTTTCATAAGAATTTAGTTTTGTAGAAACAAGCTTTAAAATGTTCTAAAACACGGCTCACTAAACGAGAATGTAGCCTGCCTTAGGTATATATTCTTGCGCGCGACGAAATCTGTGGCCAAAACTCAAACAATACAGTCCTACACACGAAAGGGATGCGAACGGAAGCAAGATAAAACACAATGTGATTCCGATAAAAGTTTTAAGGTTTTCAGCGAGACTCCAGCGAGCGATTTTTGCCCCCGCCGCGCTGGTGGGTGGCGGTAGCGGTAAATATGCCGTTAATCTCTGCAAACTTGGATCAAGTCAAACTTCATGTCACGGAACTTAACCTCAAGCATCGTGTCCTACAAATAACAGCCCTCTTTGTTGCTTCAGAACGAGTTAGTGCTTCTCAAAAACACTTTGCTTAGATCAATATATTTTATCTATTCCAAGGGTCGACAAACTTTCCCGGGACGAGACACATCATCCCAAAGGTTGCTATTTCAAAATTTTAAAGCCCTGTCGTTCTCTAAAGAACAAAAAAAAAATCTGTACAAAAATACATATTTTGCTGTTTTTTCACTTACGATATTTTTATCAATTTAATCATGATAATTGTAAAATATTACTGTTTTTTAGCTGCTTCTACTTGAAAACTCGTATAAGTATTCAAAAATATATTGGTTGATCACATCCTAGAACGTAGTGCAAATATCTAAAGAATAAAATTATTCGGCTGTTGAGCTGCGTCGATATGCCGACTCCTAATTATTGGCATCAACTTATGTTTAGTCTGGTAAAATCTAAAGTTTACACAGAGTATAATTTAAGCCAAACACAGATACCCTTATAATGTAAAAAAAAGTCTGATCTGATAAAAGCGCGTAAAACTAAAGGAACCTGTTTTTCTTAAAACGATTTCTTTTGACTTGACCATTTTGAAAAATCACTGTTCAATTATAATATGTAATGATGAAAGATGACCTCAAGAAAATCCAAACGGTTGACTCCTTTAGCGGAGTCAAGTCGAATAGCTCTCAACACCTTACCGGTCCCCGAGTTACCACCGATCAAGAAGGTTGAACTATAATAATAATCATATGAAAGGAAAATAAATTGAGATAGATCTATCTCTTGAATGTTCTTGAATGCTCAATGAACCTTTTTGCAAATATTCTTTAATTTTTTTACAGGCAAATTCAAAATAATTCGTGACTTTGGTAATTTCGTTTAGTACATGATATTATGTCATAATGTATACGAAACAAAATTACTGAAATCGCGAATGATTTAAGATCCGTCACCTGTAAAAATAAAAATATAACTAAAAATGAAACATAACCACAATTGCATTATAAACAAATTTGAATATTATATAAATTGACTGCGTAAAAATGTATGCGGTGCCGTCAAACTAATTTTAAATAGAAATTATTGATATCCCAACAGAGAAAGAGAAACTCTGGAAATGAATGTGGATTATCTAGGCGTTTACAGGGCCTATGACCTGTCATTGGCTGGGTTTAGTGCCCATTTGATGTATTACAACATTCCCCATTCCGCCTATCATCTTATAACCATAATATTATAAATGACAACTTTTGAAAACTTGCTAATATTATATATTGAGCTCGTATTCGTGATTTTATTTCATTTTTAGAAATTTTCTCGCTGGTGACATTTGTTGAGTAGATTGCTAAGCATTTTTGGCAATCAATCTTTATTGGTGAAGGCTTATTTGAACTTAATTACTCACTAGAAGACGCCTGAAGATGTCTCTCCAATTTTTATTTGCTTTATATTTTAACCAGTAAATATTTTTAACAACATTTTGAATGTGTTTACAACATTTTGAACTGTTGGGATATAACTTTTTATAATATGTATAAACTTATTCTTCTATGTTTCACTGTTATTATTTTAATGAATTCTGTAAAAGGCAATTGCGCATAAACAAATATCAATAATATCTGATATTAGCCCAGCATGGGTATAAAATCCAGTAGTTTTACTGCAAGTTTTTGTGCACATTAAAAATATTGTTAATTTGAAATACTTTAACGTTAAATTTCGAAACATGGTTTTCGAAGAAATCATCTCTTGTCTGTCATATTTATTGGTATTGAGAAGAAAGAGAGGCTTTACAATTATCGAGTTGGTAGATTTGGTAAAATTATAGAGTTCTGGACTTACCACCGACCGAGTTTAGCCCGCTATCCACCTACAGTGCAACTTGCGCCGGTGCGGTGTGGAGTTGACTCCATAAATTTGAAAGCGTTCGTTCCGGACACTCGGGAAACAGACTGGATACCTGGATAGTAAAGGAAAGTGGCGGCTTGACGAAATGGCACCAAACAATGTGAACTTGAAATGGACGTGTGTTGGAACTTCTACTACTTTCCTTTATCCGCATCTATTGGTGCACTGTATTGGTGATGGAAACAATGACAATTATAATACATAAGCCGAGAGAGTGGTAGGGGCAATGAAAGCATTTGTTCGCGTACATCACGTAAATTTATCCGTATGTTTATCACACTAACGATCTTAAAAATCGCGGTTTAGCTTGTTGATAAAATCGGTAGAGTTGGCTGGACTGAAAAAGACTCAATAGTCTTTTAAGTAGTCTAGGGAAAGAGTGGGGCTTTCATTGTGGTGCACTGTATTGGTATACAAAGAGCAGTGAATCTCGTTCTGATTCTAAAATAATTGGCAATAATTTGTGAACTCGGCCAGTGTTAGATTACATCGGCTTTGTCCGCTAATTTTTGAATAACATTTCATTTTCTTGTTTGATATTATGGTGAAAAGATATGGTGAAATATTTTTTTTACAAAACAGCTGTTAGAATCCACAAACCTATTGATATTTTTAATTCCTTTTCTTTGTCTTTCGCAAGTCAGATATGATTATTGCTGGCGAGTGGTTTTTATATACTATTCTTGGAAGTTTACAATGTATATATAAGAGACTCTGAGACATCTCATCTCATGAGTTCTGAAGGTTCTTGAATACAAACAAACAAGCTGTAATTATTATTGTTGTCGATGACAGTCATATTACTTACAATGAATCTATATAGTTATATATATATCACAACAAAACAATGTTTTCAAATTGAATTAAAAGGCTCCCATGATGAGGGGCCCAAGTCATTTAAAAACACTCTATGAAAGTTTCGAGTTGATTCAAGTAAATAAAAAGGCGAGTAAAAATAATTGAAGTTAAAATTTTAACAAATTAATGACACGCGGTTTCTTGTTAAATTCATTAAATTTTCTCTTAACGGAGACTTATTATTAGTTTAAGTCCAAATATTTCTACGAATAAAGTGGCCTCCGCAGCGTAATGGCTAAGACGCTGGACTCACGATACGGAGGTTCCGGGTTCCATTCCCGGTGAGAACAAAAAAATTAAAAGTGATTCTTCTCAAGTCAAGTTCATGATGTTGTGTTTCCTCTGTAATTGGGCCTCTTTGCCAGTTGAGGTGGTTGAATAAATAAATAAAAAGAAGAAAAAAAAAATAATTCGCATCCTTCTTTGCCTTTCCTTTATTTGGATCTAACATTCACAGAGCAGAGCACCCAGTCACAAGTCATCGCTTTACTTGATGAGGATTGCAGTCGTAAAATGTACTTATAGCGAAGAGCCGTCTCATACCTCGGTCAAAGTAGCCGCAACGGCTTACTTCAACTCGCAAAAGGAAACAAGTCCCCAACACTAGCATCCAACTTTCTGAGGCGAAAAGAATGGCACAATTGTCAGGGCGGGCGGCAAACATATCGCACAATTCTCGAGAACAGAGAACCGGTTTATGCTAGAGTATACTTTCAACTTTTATGCGGGATCGGAAGGAGAGCCGCGGGTTTTATAGTTTCTTTTGTAAACGGTCGTCACTCTTGCATTCTGGCAAGCGAAGATGCCAGAGACGGTATTCGAAAATTCCGATTGATTTTCGCGACACCCGACAAGTACGATTCAGCTATGATATTGGCAAAGCTCTGGATTTATCGAGAAAATAATGCTCCAAAACAAAATTGCCCGCGAAAAATTTATACATTCACCAATCTGTTGTAGGCAGTCAGGCAAAATAATGCATTTAGTTAAAATAGCAGTTTAAAATGTGATTGAATTGCATAAGTAGGCTTAAATAAGTACCTACTCAAAAAACCACAAATCTAGCACTGTTAATGGATTAGCGATAATTATGTACTGTCAATTATTTAGGATAATTTTGGACGTTACAAAATAAACGTTATTGGTTCGGCTCAGTCAGTTTATAGAGAATAAATAAATAAGCCGTATCACATTCTACTAATATTTCATGTAATAAATACAATACCTATACATATATGATAAAGGCTTCTTATTGGCAAAACAGTAAAAAAGTGTATAACGTTTTTCATTACACTTTTCTCAATATTCTAAATTCGCTTAGTTTTTTGCGAGTAAAATTTTTTCTCTCGAGTTTTCCATTACAACGTAAATAAAACATATTAATATTTAACTTTTCTCGCAAATGTACTCTCCTATATTAAAACTAGGTTGTTAGAATTTTACGAAATATTTGGCATGCTTTGGCAATTTGAATAAAAACAAAGGAAGTGAACTTCCGAGTGAGTGAGCACTAAAAAAGGTTTATTATGAACTGTTTCCAAGGAGAAAATAAAAACTTTTCATCTGAAAAGTATAAGCTCACTATTAACCCCGCTAAGTACGCACCCACTGCATTAAACTCATATAAACTGATGCATTTAAATAACCCTAGCTATTTTAGCGTAGTGTTATAAATTACCGCAGTTTGTCATGACTAGGTTTGTGAACAACTGTAAGAAATTTATCTATACCTACAGGAAACATTGTGTTTCATATGAAACATTTAATCTCTACTTGATCTAAAACAAAAAGAGATTTGTTAAATTACACACTTGCTATATTTTATTCTATGGAAAACTGAATAACATATAATGTGAAAAAAAGGATTCAA
The DNA here is from genome assembly GCA_022494985.1 of Micrasema minimum. Taxonomy (NCBI): domain Eukaryota; kingdom Metazoa; phylum Arthropoda; class Insecta; order Trichoptera; family Brachycentridae; genus Micrasema; species Micrasema minimum. Next base: position 290 of record JAGVSP010003630.1, on the reverse strand, counting down.
GTGTCATTAAAAATTATATTTTTCATATTTTAACATAATTAAATTATTCGTTTTGTGTTAGAAAACCAATTATTGTACAATCATATTTATTATATATTATATCATTTTTAGGTACCCCTATTCGAGTTTTACACGGGCTCCCACAATAATTTAGCATAGAAAAAAAGGATTATTGGACGATAAATAATGTTGCTATTTACTACTACTTTCCCTTATCGGCACCTATGTTGCATAGCATTGGTACACCAAGTGCAGTGTCTCTTGATCATATTTATTACACAAAGATAGGA
>JAGVSP010003629.1:0-18449 GCA_022494985.1 Micrasema minimum | reverse complement strand
GCGACCTCATGCGCTGTAGCTAAATGCACTACCACTGTGCTACGAGGCGGACACGTTAATATACTAATAAATCCTGTTAAAATAAGGATTATAGTACAATTTTCGTCATTTTTTTTGCTTGATAAATTCCCAGCATCTTCATAATATTATGCACCGTCCTAATAATTATTATTTAGCGTTCTGATAATATCGTTCGGCGTCCTGATAAAAGTATCGGAACGCCGAGTGATTTATCAGGCAACTAGGAATTATTTTTCAAAAATGTTGAGAATTTTTTATTATTCCTTTTTTAGACCCGAAGATAACCAAATTGTTGGTTATTCTTTTAAAACATCAATAATTACTGATTTTTTAATGCTTGTTAACTTGTCGTTGATGAAAATGTAGATTTTTTCTCAGCCTGTAATTTATAATACCGTTTTAAAAATGTATCTATCCTTGAAGCTAAGCAAGGTATTAAAAACCCCCATCTTTTAAAACTATAAAAAAACATAATTTAAAGAATACTCTTATAAAATAATAACAATCTATAAGATTATTCAGAATCTATACCGACTTCCTTTATTTATGTTAGTACCTATTTCAGGCATCTTTATCTATTAAAATAAATTTGCTGAAAATTTTATCTCTCTCTAAAACAGATAAATAAATACACTATTGAAATGTTTTTTTTTTTATTAATTTTCGATAAATCTATTAAATCTTATTTTACTTAATAGAAAATCGAACTACAATTATGATTAATCGCTAACCATAAGTTGGAAATTTCTAATGGAATAAATAATACTCGCATGTGGGGTAGAGGAACTCGTATAATAATACCTTCGTCATCATAGCGAATCACGCGGTACATGATGATAGAATACTTCATTAGCTTTGTTACGACTCAATGGTATTTATATGCTTAAACGGCAATATAAAAATTAATAATAAATATTATAAGCATCACAGATGGAACATTACAGGATGGTGCTCATGCGTTTAAAATTTTACTATGCCACAGAAGTAAGGACTAGGGCGGCCACAAAGGCTCCCGTTGCCGCCCACTCGAGCGGGATTTTTTGCCGCCCAGCCACAGCATATTAAGGAAGCAATATTATGCAAATTCGGCTGCAGAGGACCCCGCACCGCCCATAAACCCGCCCCATATTCCGCCCAGGCGCACGAGAAACATTTCATTTTCTGAAAGCATTTGCTTCAATGTTGTTATTTCAATTCCTTTGATTGACTCGTATTATTTGACGACTCTCGAAAATTTTTTGAATGATAAAAATCCCCAATTAAATCTCGATATGCCTCTAGTATTTTTGTGGTACCTACCAAAGATTGTGCGCTTAGTAAATTATGTTTATAGAAAAAAGAGAGACCGCTCAAAAAAAATACAATTTTGATAATATTTATGTGGAACCACTATTTAGATATTCAACGTTTGTTAAATAACCGGCTTTGTGAATATTATTGATAAAAAATATAAAAATAGCAGTACACTTTTGATACTAACTAATAAAAACTTAACTGCAATCCAAATCAAACAAAAAACTACAATCAAAGGAACTTAGACGACAAAAAATTAGATTTGAATCTAGAAAATACTTGTGGCCATAGAGGTCCTCCGTAATTTACGAGCTTTAAATTTATATTGATATGCATAAAAGAACATACGGGAATCTTGTCATTGGATGATAAATTACCAGGAATTTGGTCCTAGGAGAAGCATAACAGTATAATGCCCAAACGCCTGCGCTGGGAATATAAAATATCAGGGCCACTCTAGACGGGAGCTCAAAATGTCAAAAGATAAATAGGCTAATCGCCTCGTCTCCAATTCAGTGGTCCATAATGCAATTTTGTGCAGCTTTCCCTGGAAATCCTTTTCAGCACTCCGCTAGTTTCTGCGTCACGGCATCGGCATTAAATTTAATGATATTCTTAGGCAAGAATGCTGACTCTTGCATTACTAACAGTCCGTTAAATTTACCCAAGGCACATTGTTACCTACAAATACTATTTTAACGTCATTATAATATTAAAGCGCTTAGTAGTTTATTTTTTTCAGATAGAGGGGAGGTTTTGTATTAATAATATGGAGACGTAAATTCAAATTATTAATAAACCGTACTCATGACTGACATCAAATACAAGCTCCAAAATGCTGTAATACAATTCAAATTGTGTGTGCTAAAACAAATACATGTCGAATCAACGTATCATCATCATATCAGCCCGTAAAGGTTCACTGCTGGACATAGGTTTCCCCCTGCCGCCTTCACTCCTCCCGATCCTGCGCCGTCCCCATCCACCGTCTTCCACCAAACATCTTGATACTGTCCACCCATCTCATCGGTGGACGTCCTTGAGGCCTCGGGTTCGACGTAAAGTTATTTTTATGTCCCATAAAATATTGTCACCTCTCTAGGATTAAAAAATAAATAGTTTAAATTAGTAAATAAACCCGTATTAATATGTAAATCTAACATCGGTTCCATATATTAGTCAGTCTAGGCACCAGAAAGTGAGCAATTGTTTCTGGCGTTTTAGAATAATAGATCTAATGACAGTAGAGTATAAAGCACAGGGTCGCGTTCCCGTGCGTGCTCGCGCGGTACAAAACTAATGTGCGGTGAAAAGACGAAACGTAGTAGTTTGTATGGCCACGCTAGATGGCGTTTAGTTAGCGGAGATTCTGTTAAACGTTTGAAATTAATAACGTTTTGTCTTAATAAAGCATCGTTTAATTTTCTAAAAAAATCATTTTTGTAACTTCTCGTAAAACGCACGCAATTAGTCTAAGTTAAGGCATTAGTTTTAATTAACTTAAAAAAAAAACAATGAACTACATCTGCTCGACCATATCCGTATCTAATGGTGCTAGGACACTAGTGAAGAAAATTTTTATTTTTTACTTTTTAATGTGTGGCGTACACAAGTTTTTATTAACTATTTTTTTAAACTTAAACAGGCCAATACAGAGTGGAATAATATCACAAACACGCGGGACTGAGAAAAATGTTCTCATTGGTAATCGAACCTGGATCCTCCATATAGTAAATCCAGCGACTTTGTCATTACGCTACGGTGGCTGCAAATTTTGCATTATTCTATATGTATATTCGCACCCAATGGTAGTAGTAACACAAGTGCAGTGTATTTTGATAATTTGATTGCATAAAGTTAGGATTACGAGTCTTACGCTTCAAGGTATCGTATACAGTTGGACTGCCACAGGAATCGAACCCACAACCTCACGCATGGCAACCACAACACTACGAGGCGGACACTGTTACGGCTACTATTTGTTTATTTATTTTATGTATTGTTCTTCAACAATTGAATAATTAGCATCACAACCTGAAATTTTTGTTCGAAGTCACGACCTTACATATATATTTTTTTATGGTGTATAGTTTTATAGTTTATAGTGTATATATTCATATAATGTATAGGCCATTCTGTGTGTCTAACACAACACGTCACACTCCTCTTCAGAACGAACTAAGTCCCGAAGAGGGTGAATGAAAAAGTCCGCAACGTGGATAAGTGCCTATACGTGAGACCGTCGCCTAACTTTTTGCCGGCATTATGGGGCTTATAGCACTATTCGCTCCCAGATAGGATTAAATCTAGAGATATCTACGTAACGCCAACCAGATTCGGAGGTTGAGTTGGAAAATAATTAAGATAAATTATGTAAGCTTTTGAAATATTGTACCAAAGATGTATATTTTATCGGTTTGGAATTATTTATCGCTCTAAAAAAGCATAAAAAATTCATTTTATTAAAAATCTTGATAAGTAGGTAATTGTTATAAAATATTTAAATAAAGATGAAATATAATAATAATTATAAAAATAAAGATATCATAAAAATTTATAATGTAGAACTTGGTTGCACGATGTATTATATTGACTTAAGAATTGTATTTTTATTTAAATGTATTTTACAATTTTTCGCGCTAGAGTATGTTGTGTACTTTTATTTTTAGTTGAACATGTATTTATGCACCTACTGACAAGTTGCAGTAGGCAACTTAGTAGGACACGTATTGTTTTCTTTTATGTATATATTGAAATAAATAAATATATATATATACATATTTCTGAGTGGAACACCTTTAGAGATACGCCAAGAACGAAAGTATAAGTCTTTTCACACACACCACGCTTATTACCAAAACAGTAAAACTCAAAATTGTAAGCATGGTTGGTGTAAAAATGGTCCTTTAGATATGGATTGTTTGCTATTTTACATCAGGTATCATCAGGACGTGGACCTGACTTGGGAAGATTCGCGGAAACTGGCGGCTTATCGCTTGGCTTGCCGCGTCTTCTCTGGGCTTGGTTGGCGGGAGGCGGGCTCCGGGTTCGATTCCCGGTGAGAATACAAAAGATTCAAAGTGATTTTTCTCAAGCCTGTGTGTTTGAGACGTTGCCCTCCTCTGTAATTGGGCCTCCTGGCCTGTTGAAGTGGTAAAATAAATAAAAACAAAAATAAATAAATGATGATGTGGATATGGGAAAACTTGCCTTGTGAATTTCTGTACTTATTATTACCAGTAAACATTCTCGTTGACTTTTTACAATATTCTTAAAGACCACTGGACTACGGATTAAAGTAAAATTTAAACTTAGCTAGATCGCCTAATAAGTTTGTGTTTTAATTGTAGATGTAATAAATTAATTTTGTTTTATTATTTTTTTTTAAATGTTTATTTATACTAACATAGATAATGAATAAAAAAAGTAATTTATAAAATGACACGAAGCAGTAATCAATTAGTTTTTTCAAGTGAATTTAATAAAGTATATTGTGATTTTCCTATCTTTCTCTTAACTTGTTACATACATGATTCGGGAGTTTAAGATGGAGGTCTAACTACAAAATGCAAATTTTGAGTTGAATTTGGTTTCTATACCGCACATTAAATAGTGATATAGCTATTTCTTGTAAAACTCACTATTTCAAAGAATTTTAAGAGATAGAACTTTGTGTCACTGATAAATGAGTTTAAATGCATTGTTTATAGTTTGTGAATAAAGGTATAAGAAACGAAAACAGGCAACTACATTATTAGGACGGGAAATTTGATAATAAATAAAACGTTATTTCAATGATAAAATATGATGTTGGCTCACCAATTCTGATACTTATGTCAACCGTAATGTTTGAAGTGTTTACGTAGAACATATTTTAAGTCTCCAGTTGAAATGTCGTAATTCGTGTAATGCGCAATAAATAGCTTGCCATATTATATTAAGACTCTTATACCCCTTCACGGAGTCCCCGTAAATATTTTGTCGTGTTCAGGCAGTGGACTTGTCGCAATATATTTTTACATGGCGCGCAAACATTCTTACGTAAAATGGAAATTTCCCCAAGAATCACGTACTTTTGAAAGCATAAAAACTCTTGAAGCAAATGACGTTACGGGATATGGTAGGAGAAGCAAAGTAGAGGGGTTTAAGAAAACTGCACTTGCACACATACAGAGCCAGAAATGTAAAGTTTGCACTTCTTCGAATCCACCTCTTTGCACAAAGTAAGACTTCCCGCGCGATGAACCTAATCATAATTGTCTAATTAAAATATTATTCATGCCCGTTTTTTTCGGCTGTTTTTTCTCCATTTCAATTAAACTTCTATGAGAATTTAAAGACCCTTTAACTAAAGGTACTTTGAGAGCCGTTTTAACTGTTTTAATGAAACGATTATGAGAACAGTTTACTTTTTATGAAATTAATTTCGGTACTAAAATTAAGAAGCGCTGAGAAATAATTGATCTTTTAAATTAAACAATGTAATTATAAAGTATATTAGATTAGAATAAGCTTGGTTTATGCCATTAGAGATATAAAAAAATATTAAATAAACACAGTCATATCAAATTTAGGTTATCTGAACATAATGTTTCCATAAGTGATAAAAGTGTTTTTTACTGTCAATAAATTTGGATTTCACAGAAAACGTAGATTGAAAGTGACGATGTAATTTTCTCCCGATAAACATTTTATGGGCAAATTTTGTTTAAACTGAATCACTCTCCTGCCATGAATTATTAATTGATCCTATCAACTCGATAAATATTCCTACCCGAGGCATCTCATCAACTTAGAGCAACGTCTTGATACACCTTCAATCCAGGAAGATGCCTAAATTATTCAAAGCGTATTTCCGCACAGGCGCGGCGCCCAAAACCGTAAATTGATTTAAAAGATAAAAGATTTCTAGCATCCTTTTGATTTTACCCCATTACGGTAACTAAACACAATAAAGTGTGGAAATTACAAGCTGTTTGTATTACCCGTTGGTTGATGTTAATGGGAAGGTATACAAGAGATACAACATTGTAAGGTTAATCTAATGCTGATGAACCGCTATAACGCTTAATGCGTATAGTCCAGGAAGAGGCGAGCTTGAGACGGGCCATGAAGGAAAATTATCCCTAAACCTTGTTATTAAGAGGTGATAATCGTTCAAACAAATTTACCCCACTTTAGTCTGGTAAGCGAGTAATTATATTTACGTAGGTAGAGTATTTTTATTCTCAGTTTCCTTACATTTATTATCATTATAATTTTTTTAAATAAAAACGTAAATGATACAATCTTTTGTACTCTAGCGAGAGTAGGTCTACAAGTGAGACTGTGTAAATATTATGTGCCTAAAGTAAAAGTTGCGAAATTATTAACTACAATATTCCCGAGAGCGTTTTCGCTGTGTAAACAGAGTTTAATCTGATATCACAATAACGGATTTCGCAGAGAAAAAACAACTCCGCAGCATGACAAATAATACACACGGCGACAAAAACATCGCGATCTTAAGAACAACTTCTGTTTGTATTCGGGAATTAATAAGTTAATTTCGGTGAATTACTCGGGATTGTTTGTTTGTTTGTGTATGTTGCGCAATGGAATAATGAAGTTGAGCAAGTTAACGGCATTAATATCAAAGAAAATCAAAACCAACACATGAGTAAAGGCGACCCCGAGTTTAATAATTTACGAAAGGCTTTTGATAAATTTCGTGAGAGGGTCTCACAATAGAAGGTCCAAGTTTCTTCCATGCGCTGGATTCCGACCGACCCTTTCTTTATCAACTTCATCTGACATGGATATATTTATATTCGGAATAAGTTGTATTATTGAATCATTCGTGTCAAAACATTTCTTTAACAGATCAGTGAACTTTTAAAAACTGTAGCCTTTTAGTTCGCAAATTGTTATTTTTATTGTCTGTACTGTCACATAGTTTGGTGGAGTTTTGAGATTGAAAAAGATGTGGATGTATAGGAGTTAGTAATGGACCGTTGCACCGAGCGTGTTTATCTCCACCATAAGATGAAATGGTTAATGACACGATGAGCACCAAACTGCCATGGTGCACTACTATGTAGTATGTAACGACATGTCTCCTCCTACACTGAACACGGACCATTCCACATAGCCGTCACTGGCGATAAAAACTTTTAAACGCACCCTACCTGAACACTTACGATCATTTTATTTTAAGACGAAGTCCGATTTTTGCAAGAAAAGTGTAATTTTCTCCATTTTTTTACAAAAACATAAAACGGATTAATATATTTTTAAAAAACAACGAGTCATGAGTCCTTATTCAAGCATAAAAGCTGTTTTCTTCTGGAAATCCGCAGCTCTAACAAAAAAAAATCTACGTACCTGCATTATAACATTAAGACAAGTTAAAAATAAAAACGAGTTAGTTATACTTTGTGAATATAATTAAATTGTTTTATAAAACAACTTTTTTTACGGCGCAAATATTGCAGATGATTTTCGATTCCACTAATTCTATAGTCAAATCTTAACTCACATGGACCACAATTTTTTTCCATTATTTTATTCGCTCTGGCGGTGCATAGAAGATTGAATCGGTATATTAAGTGTAGGAAAACAATTTAATTATTAATTTTAATTTTGGAAAATTGTTTTTTTTTATACAACTTATAAAAATAATAATTTGCAAATGTTTGAAACCGTTTAAGTTTAAATTACAAAGGAATTCGGCCACCTTATCTACGAAGGAATAAAGCTAGTGTCGAAGTCGTATAATATGTTAATGTACAAATATACGTACAGCGTATAGTGTAATGTACTTAAATGGGAAGATGGAACAGTTTGAGTGTGGAAGCTTTAGGCAACACTAAGTGTTCACTTCCATTAGACAAGAATTTTCATACATTTCTTCGTTCGGTCGCCACTCCCAAGGTGTGCGCGCCATTACGTAGAAACGGCGATATATTTGTATGGAAATGCGGAAACTGAATTGCTTGAGACGCTAGGACAAAGGAAGAATATAGTAGGAAGTATTATTGAAAATCAAAATTTCGGTGGCTTGATATTAAAACTATCAGAGGAAAAATTCTTTACTACGTTACGTGCAATACAAAACACGAAATACAATCATTTTGTCATTACAAAAATAAAAATCCTAATTACATTATAAAACGCGTTATACTTTCGGTTTATTGCCGTTTAATCGTTGCAGATTAATATTACTACTACACTTCCTAACGAAATATTAAAACTCAGGGTGATCGCATTAATACGCTGCTATAACAAAAATAAATTGAATATAAATGAATGACAAGCCGACGTTATACGAGATATCATATATGATCTATATGATACATTATTTTCAGATTTCCATTAGTGAATAAATATTTTATTAGCTGGGAAATTCACTGGAAATATTTCAAAAACCATCATTAATTATAAATGCCTTTTAGCGATTTAAGGTATCAATCGCTTGTGGTATGAAATAAATATATTATTTTTTAAATTACAGAAATAAAATTTATCAAAGCGAAGTCTCTGTAGCGACCATTTTTTGCCATATTGAGGCCCAATAATACTTCCGTATTATGCAAATAAAATAATGTAATGGTAAAATAAATGAGCCTTATAATTCCAAAAGTTTATAACTCGGTTTATGAAGTTTTCGAAAAAAACGGGAAAACGTTTAAAAGTAAATTTACAGGTAAAATTTTTAATGCTTCTATTTGATGTATTTGACCGTCAATTTGTGAAATTAAATGAAAAATATAGTATAATGTAGAAAAATAAATATATAATAAAAGCACAGCGTACAAACTAAAAATGCAGCTATAACAAGAGTTAATAATAACAAACCATTTGAGATTTAGTAATAAAATGTAAATTAAACTCGATCAAGAATTTTTATCTTATCTCTAGTAGTTATTACTGGGAGAAAAACATCGTCATACAAAAATGATGTTTAATATTCGAAAAATTATTTAAATAAATAAAATTAAATTTAAAAACTTGAAACTTTGTAGAATGTAGTGTTTTTTAAACTATGCGTTTATTGTTCGTCATAATGTACCTACGGCATTTAATTTTCATCTTAGATATTTAGATTTAATACACTTATTTTGATGTACAACTTGATCTTTATTTTGATGTACAGCAAGCCATAAAATTGGCTTGGTAGGATCAAAAAAAAAAATTACTCCTTACTACATACTTTCTTTAAAATGTTTAAACCTACTCGTGTTTTTTTCATTCTTGATTCAGAACTTTTCTTGTATTTTATATCTATTTCACATTATTATTATTATTTTTTTTTTTTTTTTTTATTTTTTTTTTTAATTTTTTTTTTATATAAGAAAGCCTTACATGTTAAGTACAAGGCTTCGAGAATTCAGAGAGGTGTTTTGATTCTGTTTGTCGACACTTTTAATTATTCATTTTACTGTCCCTGGTTCAATGCCTTGATCTGTTTGGCCACCATTGTCATGAAGTTCATGAGTAATGGTGCGTGTTTGCTTTTCATAATTGAGGAAACATCTGTCATTGACAAGTTGCGCCTACTGCATTCACATTCAAGACTGTACCGTTGTAAGCTGAAAATCGGACAGTGAAAAAGCAGATGCTCAACACTTTGAGAAGAGCTGTCATCGCACAAGCAAAAATCGTCATCTCTTATTTTAAACCTCTTAAGATAACTTCTCATAACTCCGTGGCCAGTAAACATCTGCGTCAGCTCGAAGGACATTTTTAAGGAAAAGAACATTTTTCATTTATGTCTTATTTAGGACTTGTAAATACTAAATTTGGAAATAAATTCAACAAACGGTTAAAGCAAAGTTAAAGCCGTGAAGGGCTTAATTTTATAAAATGAAATAATGTTGTTAAATATTTAATAATAAGGACAAACATTTTGATTTGATAATAACACCATTTTGATTTCGATGATTCCTTACATAATTAGAAAATACAAACCAACTTATTTTGGTGCGATGGCATAGGATACTTCAAACTTGCTCGATAAATAAGTAATAAATCTCTTAGCACAAGGATAATAATTAATAAGTTAGAAGTCACACAGTTACTGTTTCAAAACACAACATCTGCTAGCAGTAATTTTAGAAGCGCATTTTCCGGACAGTTATTCTACTGTATTACCCATTTGGCCGTTTAGATTCGTCAATAAGTTATGTACGGTTTAGCAAAGTTTCAGAACTCGAAGAATGTTGTGTTGGATTTAATTCGACGCCTTCAGTCTGTAAAGTCGCATGCTGTGGGCTGCATGCGGGCTGCATGCGGGCTGCATGCGACTTCACAGAGTCTAGAGTTCTAGTCTCGACTTGAGCTGACGACTTGGCGGCTGCCAAACCTGGTTGGCCGCATTGCAACTGAGAGCTATGGGGCTTTATGCAGTCCTGGTAGTTGAACGTTGTTGACCACTTAAAAAAAAATGAAAATTAGCTTTGAGCTTGTTTTTAAGCATATAAAAATGACAGGTCATAAGCCTTGTAAACGCTTGAATATCCATATTTACGAATTCAAAAAAATCCAGTTCATCTCTATAGAGATCAGTATAAAATGATTTAAATAAAAAACTTAAAAGATTAGTCATAATCGCGAAATAAGTTTTCTTAATTCAGTAACTTTAATAATTTAATAATTATGCCATCCATTTTAATTCTTAGCCAAATTGTTTAGATTGATTTAATCACAATACCTACTCAAATTTTTAGACCAAGAATCTTATGAATAAAAAATATTTGCGGATACGTTTGTGAAGACCGCAAAAAATAACTTCCATAGGTGTGAGGTGTGTTAATATTTGAATTATATTTCATTCATATCTTAACTTTTTTTTTACCTTCCTTAACCATGTATTTAATTATCATGTACAATCACTGTATCTCTTCCTCTTGAATAGTTCTTTACTAAGAAACAATTCTACCGTTCTTATCTAATTAACCTACCGCGGATCTACATATTTAGGCAAAATAGAGACACCTCACCAAAATATCAAAAAAAAACAATAAAACAAAAAATTCATTTCATACAAATTGTTTGTCCTTTTTGTCTTTAATTGCTGTGGCTGTCTCCTTAAATCTAAGGGAAATTTACGCTTGATTTTTTGCTTCAATCGGGGTAAACTAATGTTTTGTTTCAAACAAACGCCAAGTTCACATTTTTTATGGAATCCATGACTATGGGGATGATAACGAGTAACCTACAATATTAATTACTGAAAGGTCGTCATTTTTTATCTAACTAAAAATGGCTTCATAACCAAATCTATGAAAGAAATTAAACGATGGCTTTTTATAATTTACGGTATATTTTTAGAAAATACGAAATAAAATCACTAGAACAATCACAGATTTAAACGATGTAACCCAAGGGAAGCCTGGCTCCCAAAGAGGACGATCTACAAAATTATAGATTCTGTTGAAAATTTTATGTTATGTTTTTGATGCCAGTTTTTTTTCGCTTCCTTTTCTTTTTCTAAATTCGCCGGAAGGATGGTCGGTACGAGTATTTTCCAAGCAAAACGGTGATCGTTAGAGATTTCTTTTAAATGTAATAATTTCAAATATACCTAATTTTAAAAATAAAGGATAGAATAGATATGAATTGAAAAATATGAGATTATAAACAAGTATTAATGAATGCAAATTGTAACTGAGATTTTTTAAGAAGTCAAATAATAATTTTAAAATAGTGCTATGCAAAACCTCAGCAAAACTTGATTTCAGAATTATAACGACCCAAGCCTCGTTGTAAACTATTCTCAAAACAAAATACTTTATTGTTTTTACACAATTATAACAATACTAGGATTTAATATTCATATTGTTAAAAAGTTATAATGCAAGTGTGCCTGGACTATAAATGTTAAATAAGGGCCGGAAAAACACGATATGATAAAAGTATAACCAGTACTTGAAAGTGGAGTGAAAATCGGGAATAAATAATCGGTGTGAGTGCATAAGAATTATCATGAATGTGGAATGTGGATATAGCGAAAGGAGAGTGCCAGGGCAGAGTGGTTAGACGTTCTATCCTCTCTACCTGTTCCTTCGAAGAAATGGAATAATGGTTAGTTATTTAAAAATGTATGAATTCAAAAGCAGTTTGTAAACAAATATAAGATAATATTAGTAGGTATGTATGATTATGATACGGACAACAATACGTAGAAATACGTACAATATGCTATGTGTTAATGACATAATGTATATTTGAAATAACCTGGTTGATACAAGATGACCAAGTTTGAAGGAAGATAATTCGAGCGTGATTGTAAATTACATTAGGGGTAATTACTGTTTCATAATGCCGTCAGAAGTTTGAGATAGCCCGTCAAAGTTGAGTTCGGAGATAGTGAAGTAGCCCCTTTGAGTAGTAGCCCTAGCAAGGAGGGGATAAGGCATGTTTGTCAATCTCCTAGCGACAAGATACGGGTTCACTTATCAAAAACAAACGCCATTAAGAAAGTGCCATGTCGATAACTCCCAGCTTAGCAAATTTCAAACACAAATTTACCGTCAATTTGATGACTGGAAACTAACAATTTTTGTGCGTTTTAGCGCAATTTCGACTTAAAAAAACTGCTTCGAAAGAAAACAACTTTGGAGGAAAAACAAACTCCAGGCTAATTAATAACGCTAGCCTTAATTTTAAATTTCTGGTCGTTTCTTCAAGGATGGAGCAAGACTGATTACATTGAAAATACGGTTATGTAGATCTTATCGCATAAAGCATTGTAAAATGTTAGGGAAACTCTGGTGATATAAATTTTACCTTGATTTATGATAAAGGCAATTGAATTGACGCCTTACCAAGCTGCGAGCTATATTTGAGCGTAAAGAAAATGCTGAAAAATAACAAAAAATATCGCATTTTAAATGTAAAAGTAAGAAGTATTACGTATTTATTTGCTAATACATGTTTTGTATGCGATATACTTAAACCACATTATCATCATCAATATTATCAATCCCTTTACAGTTTCCATGTAAAGCATGGGGATTCCACAATCTACCTGAAAGCTAAGCCGCTAATTCTTACAGCGCCATTCTAACACAGGTCAACTGACGGATGAAACTACAATTTGGTATAAAATAAAATAATGAGAAAATATATGTTAAAGCTATATCGAATGATCATTAAAAGTTAGCTTATGAATGTAAAATAACTTTCCAATTTTTTTTTTGTAATTCTTGAGTTATAGCATAATGCAGAAAATTCAGTATACATATTATTATTAAGTATTTATGTTTATTATTTAATAAAGCATAATGCAAAGAATTTGGTGTAAGGATAAAAAAATATATATAATTAAATTACATTCAGCTTTCAGTGTCATATTTTAGAGTATTATCATTGTCATATTTTAAGACATTTTGAATAGTTACTTGAATCTTATCAAAATTATTGTTGGGTACATTCGAAAAATGTAGTAAACTTGTGTTAATAAATACAAATGATAATTATGTTATCAAAATGGTGAAGTTAAGTGTTATTGAGGAGTGGAATGACCGGAAAAATATAAAATGTAACTGTTTCATTTCCCAGCCTGAATCGCTCTCTTGTGACGTGATTGGAATCAGCGCTAAACGAGAGGCGAAATAAGAAGCTGCCAGCCAGAACAGAAATGAGGAGTCGCCAGACGCGAAAATTGAGAGTCGCTAACAGGTCCAGATAATTACATGGTGTAGATGTTGTGAACGTCGCGTCGCGTCGGTCGCCGCAAATGAACGATTGAAAAACCGACTTTGATAACAGGGTTGCCCCCGCCACCGCGTACCGGCACCGCACCGTTATACAAACAAATTTACTATCAACCGGGATGACCGCAAAACGTTAATGCATAAATACGCGTTGTGTCATTAAAATTACTGTTTCTCAAATAATAATTACTGAATAAGTACTGTTTGTGGGTGTCAAAGAAAAAGATAATTGGACTTTTAATCAATACATTTCTATTTTGATATCTCAACACAGACGAGAAGTTTGGAAGGGAATATGGATATCTAGGCGTTTACAGGGTTAATGATCTGTCAATGGCTGGATTATGTGGAAATGTTGTAATACATCAAGTGGAAACTTAACCAGCCAATGACAGGTCGTAAGCCTGTAAACGCCTAGATATCCATATTTCCTTCCAAAATTCTCGTCTCTGTTGAGATGTCAAATTGTAATTGTTAGCCCGTAATGGGTGAAATCGTGTTGGGACACACTCAAAATGTTGTTAATAAAACTGCATTTAAAAGACTTACTAAGGAAATTATATTTATGAATTTTCGGAGCAGAAAGTAATGGAAAAAAGAGAAAAAGTCTATGGGTTGATGAAAAATTAAATAAAAAGTGTTACTTTTGAAAAGATAATATTTCAATGATCACGTTTTAAGATGGAAATATTTGTTAGTAATTTTTAAACATTACATCGTTTCTAAATATATTCAATTAAATATTAAATTGAAAATACACGAGAAAATTTCCCTCCAATTTATTTATGTGTTATTTTACGTAAAAAGTAATCACAGATACGAGTTTAAATAAAAATAATGATACTGGTACACCCTAAAAATATATATAGTAGTTTTAAACGTAAGTGGTAGTTCAAGAGACATAAAAGTGACACAAAAATATCCAGAATTTTAGAATATTCATCTTGGAATAGAGACAAACATGTGTTGAGCGCGGTTAATACGGGTAAATCTTAAGCTGGAGACACACTCACACCCAATAGAGGTTCAAGGGCCGGCGGAAAAGTGGTCATTTTTTACTGGGTTTAGTTATTTTAAAGGTAAATACTGTTTGAGAGATATTTAAAAAAAAACAGAATAGAGTATTTTTTCATTTTTTTTTTTTACCTTAACATGCAACGGGCCAAGAGGCCAACAACGTTGTGGCGGAAGAAATGACGTCACGCGGGCGACGCGAACGAACGGATGGAGCCGAGCGGCACCGATCACGCTCGGGACAACATCGAGAAATATTTTTGACCTTCTGCGTGACAAGACGTCGTTTTTTCTGAGCATTCCTTGCCGCCCAAATTGTGGCAAAACTAGATTCACTTTTCTTTTCCCATCATTCATTTTTAATCATTAGTTTAATTTGTTAAGTTCTTTGTATTAGCTTCTAAATTTCTGTGTAATAAATGTTTACTGTAAAACTGTTAAGTACCTTTTTATTTCTCTCTCTGTGCACCCATCGATAAAACCATAACACACCAGGGTAACAAATCCCGTGTGGTCCACAAACGTCAAAAATACCCAAGGCAGAAGAAAAATTGCTTTTTTAGTGTTCTTACCAGGAATCGAACCCGGACCCTACGTATCGTGAGTCCAGCGTCTTGGCCATTACGCGACGGAGGCCGATACATAGTTAAATAGGCGACGAGTGCGGTTAGTGCGGGCGAACTTTAGGCCGAGGTCACACTCGCCCAGGTGAGGCATCTTTGGGCGGGGAGAAAGGGGCAGTTTTATTGCCGGGACCGCACAGGCATTTCTTGGTACAAATTACGAGGCGTGATAGCCGCTGGCTACCTTCACCCCTGGGGTTCTATGTTGGGAATAAGAGAGACTTCGTCACAGTTCGAACGTCCGTGTAACTGGTAACTGGTTGTGAACAACTTATTTACAATTACAATATAACTTTAATTATCCGGTACAGTTAAAAAAAGATCTGGCACTTGTTTATAAAATATATTTCGATTTCAAACTCCCTTGCAGTCTTTTTTAAAATAAAAATTAACGAAGATTTGATAAAGACGATCTCGTAGCTTGAGATCATTTTTAGTTTATTATGATTTATGGTTTTCTGACAAAATTTAAATATAATTTTTTAACAATTATATTGTGTAAATATAAGTTAACTTCAAATTTATTTTTAAAAAAAAATACAATTAACGCATGTTAAATAAATGACTAAAACTAACTAACTAACATCACGCCATTGCCCCGTAAGGGTATGCATAGAGGATAGAAACGCATATCCACTCTGTCCTGAACAGACTTCCTTTGCTTCCTCTACATTCATACATCTTCTCATGCACATAACGCCGGTTATTCCAACTTTTCACATGTCCACTTTTAAGTTACTTTCTATTCTCGCTTCGGCCTTCACACAAATTGGGAATTAGTAAGCAAATAACGCTTCGTCATCCCTGACGTTTACCTGAATAACGTGACAAAACATGGTTGGCGAAAACCTTTTAATGGTATCGTGATTTTCCGGACAAAAGAAAATTAAGTAATAAAAAATTTTCTACTATGGCGCAGATCAAATAAGAATTCTCACAATTGTAGTTTTTTTTTTAATATTCAGAATATTGTTCATATTTTTTGGACAAAGAATGTATGTAAATAACTGTTTTATAAAAAAGAAATTTGTTGAATTGGGAATGGTTAAATTTTAATCCAGACATGAAGATAATAATTTTTTTTTAAATTAAATGATTACTAGGAGTGATACACTGAAAAGCGGTTTTTATAAAAAATAACTGTTCTGTATTCACTAACACATTTTTTCTTTTAAGAATGGATGGTGGCCCAGTGGTAGCATTGCGGTTTCTGAGTCTAGCGATCCCTGTTCGAACCTCTTCTCTGCCACGACTCGATTCCTATTTTTAAGCACAAACTGCTTAGGCTTCATCGAATATAGTATTTAGAAATTGAAATATGTGTAAATATATTGTAAGATTGCCTAGCTTTCTTTTAATTAAAAAAGATCTGAATTAGTTCACGCTAAAAACAAAACATTTTTCAATGTGTAAAAAAAAGAAAACTGAAACAATAAAATGGGGTACCATATTTAAAATAGAAGAAAGATGTAAAAGGAATGATCATGGGGATTCTTGAACATTCTTTTAAAATATTTTTACAATCCAATACAAATCACTTAATATCAACGAACTCTAACGTTTCTAACGAGTAAGTGCATAAATCTGCCTTAAAAATGGAGAACTTTCCACGAAAGGGTTTGAATAAAATACTTTGGCAAATTGGGCATTCTTCTGAGTAATTAAGTTGCGAAATGAAATACCGAGAGTGGTGAACGACGATATAAAAACAGGGTCAAATTTGCTTTAACCCTGGCGGGGCCGGCCAGCCGGTGCCAGCCTTGGGCTCAACCCACCACTAATTAAAACAGACCTGATTAAAATATTACGGAGTGTATAGGTACTGAAGGTGTTACAGAATAACAGGTGTTCAGAAGCGAACTTTGTGTATAATTTCCTTTCTGATTTGAGTTATGAAAAATTTCTGCCTACTGGGTAAAATATTGCGTTACAGGTAACACAGTTATACCATAATTTCAACACTGATTTACTCAAGTTTCTAATTTAGTCCTTAGCAGTTTTGTTTAAAATTCCATTTACTTTAGATAGGAAGTCGGTAGATAAAAAATGATAATTGTATTATTTTTCAAATCTTATGCAAAATATTATCGGTTGGTACGTTCTACAAGAAAAATGTACACGGAACACGGAAAATGATAGAAAGAAAAGATTAAATAATTATTATCTATGTGTATTGATTAAATAATTATAATTTTGTTAACATGCGTGTTCTTTCTGCTGTGTTTTGATTTCATCACAAAATAAAAAAAACATAAGGTTTTCGAATTTATTATGAGAGTTTTGTTTTACGGATGTTTTTTTTTAAAAAAAAAAAAAAAAAATTTTTTAAAAATAATTTTAATAAATTTAAAAACCGTTTTTTCTTTAAAAAAGTTTTAACTCATTTTTTATAACCCCTTAAAAAAGTTTTCTTTTTTCATAATTTAAAAAAAAATAAAATATTTTTTTTTATTTATGGGAAAACCCCTTAAAAAAATGCCCCATTTTTTTTTTATTTAAATCATAAAAATTTTAAAAAAAACGCTTTTTTAATTCCCTTAAAAAATTTTTTAAACGTAAAAATAAAGGTTTTTAAAAGTGTTTTTTAGCGCCAAAAAAAAAAAAATAAAGTTGATTAAAAAAATAAAAAATTTTTTTCAAAAAGTTTAGTATTTGTTTTTTAAATGAATTCCCCCTTTAAAAACCCATTGATCAAAAATTTAAAAAAAAAACTCTAACGTTTTTTGGTTTTTTTTAAAAAAAAAATAAAAACGAAAAAAATTTTTAAGCCCCAAAACTAATGGAAAAGCAAAAAAAACGG
>JAGVSP010003628.1:0-68566 GCA_022494985.1 Micrasema minimum | reverse complement strand
AAAAATTTTTTAAACCACTGATAAAAAAAAAAAAAAAAAAGGAAAAATTTAATATAAATAAATATACTTTTGTGTTATATTACAGAAAACCTGTCACCCTTTTTCTTTCTTGTTCCAGATTTGTGTAACCCCCCCAGGGGTCTATGACAACCTGCAAGGGGTCTACGTCAGCGAAAAAAAATTGGGGTCCATGAAATGAAAATGGGGGTCCATGATAGTGAATCTCAGCATACACTGATAGTACCTATTTACTTACATTATACTATCTTATAACATAAAGACATATACATTCTTTATAAAAGTATCTATGGAGTAAAAAAATTATTATACATGTTTATAAAATTGTGTAAGTTGTAAGATGTAGGGATTCCTTTGTGGTCGCAATACATTTTGAACTTGTAAAAGGGGTTTCAGCGCTGTTACCAATCTCCTAACGAAAAAAAAGAAACAGACTGGAGATCATTAGCCGAGGAGATTTAAGATTAAACCTTACAAAATTGACGCCAAATGTTGATAATTTATTATTAAAGCATCAGGTTCATCCTTCCCACTAAAAACATTTACTTATTGCTTAGTTTATTTTATGTTACGTTTATTTTATATAACAGATACAAAATTTTATTTTGAGTAGTTTTAATTTAAATTCAATTAATAAATGTAAAACTTAACATGTGTTTTTTACTTTAAGTTTTTAACACACTAAACTTCACTACAGTTAGAAATTTACAAAAAATCAATATCAGGTAAGTAGGGGGTCTACCAAAAACCGAAAAACATGGCAAGGGGTCTACGACATAAAAAAGTTTGGGAACCTCTGATCTAGATCAATGTGAATATTTATAAAGAAATTTGAGATTGTTTTTTTACAAATATGTTTCAAACTGCGCTTAGCAGCCCTTCACATCTAGAAATCTATTAAAACAAGAAACACTTGGTTTTCCCTCCAGGTCCATTCAAAGCGGTTTATATTGTTCCTTACCCCGGTTTGTGGATGTCACCCAGCCTGATTGGCACCGACTCACACCTGATGACGTCAATGACATTGACAAATTGGGCATTTTCATGAACTCTCTGGAATTCTGCAATGCTGTCGCTCAGGGTAAAAAAATATTTTTTGACCTGTCATATTGCACTGAAAACTGTATACAGGGTGTAACAAAACTCGATGTACAAGCGGGAAACCAGTGAATCTTCATAATATTTGAAGTTGATTTTGTAGAATACAAATTTTTGATTTGACCCTTAGTTTTCGAGAAAATTGAGTATGATGTCGATTTTTTTTTTTTCGATTTTATTTTTACAAATTGTTATCAAATATCATGTATTTAGTCAAATTAATACTATTCCATAAAGAAAACTAAACTGAAAAACGCGTTTTAATACAAATTTGAGCTATTTTTATTTAATCTGACAAAACATTTTGTGAAAACTTTCGTGAGAATTTTTTTTTTTTTTTTTTCAAGTTTAGATTAAAAAGTCATATTACACAATCGTCTCAAAATAGGATTTAGATTCACCAATTTTCGGGGTGTACTACGAGTTTTGTTACACTCTGTATAAAGTCATTTAAAAATATATTTTATAGTAAAAAAATAGTTTTTAGTAATAAATAAAGTTTTTTTAAAAATATTTGTTTCATCATTAAAAATAGTTACAAATGTATTATTATAACACTTTAATTTATTGAAATGTCTGCATAGTTGGCGCATCCATTGATTCAACAGCAGTTACTAGATTTTCTATATCAAGGTTTCTTATTGCCAGTAATGGGTCCAGCTCTTTTACAGGTAAATACATCTTTGTAATAATTTTTTTACCGTTACAATAATTAAAATAAATATATCCTAAAATCAGTAAAATTTAATTTAAAAGATATTACATTTCTATCGGTCTTAAAAATTTTGTACAAATTGTTTATTTTCTTTTGTAAATTATTTTACATTTTTTGTGGTGTGTGTTGGAGTGGAGACACATTTCATCATATTTGCACCAATCCTAGTCCCTACATCTTCCTTAATTGTAAATACAATCCCTTTTCCGCTTTCATCCTGCAGACTAATCACCTTAGATAGATATTAGAGAATATCTTGCTCCAAATGACAACCAACTATAGTCTTCCAGCTATATTTTTAATGAACTTTGTTTGATTTGTAAATAATCAAATTGTTTAGTGAATATTGTATTCTTATTTTTTTCTCTATATTTTTCTTCCTTATTTTTCAAAAACTTATGTATTTACTGTTTTTTCTGTACATTATTGTATTGTCATGGTGTGGTTTGGGAACATTTTATTTCATGTGGCTTAGTACTTTGTAACTTGCTGTTGTAAACGAGCGTTGGCTTACCGCATTCAATATATACGGAGCTGTCTTCAGTTGACTTCTAAAATAAAAATGTTGCAAATATTTTGAAAACATAGAACATAATATAACATTAGACTAAAGCTCGTTCTTCTCTGCTGCAGAGACAGCAACGAAGTTGGTGATGACATCATACTTAGGATTCTATACCTCTGACGTACGTAATGTTTGTGATGTCACTTTCTTGACGAGGAGGAATGAATTTAGTCTCCTGTAGCAACTATTAGTATTTATTTGAGATTTAATTAGAAATAGATACATTCCTTATTTTATTTAATATTATTTTGTACTTCCTATTGATTTTATTTTATTATACTACCTAATAATATTACCATTTATCTTTCTATTCAACACTTGTTTTATGTTTTAACTAACTTTTTTGTACGCAGCTTTCCATCGTCACAATATCTCTGTTCGAAACTCTTGTGGATCTGAATTGTGAGGACCTAATGCTCGAGATGGTGTTGAAATATTTGATCGGAGGACACCACCTAATGGTCTCACACAGGAGAAAGTCTCTGGATTGTGATTTGCACTGCAAAGCGACCAACATGATCCTCAACCTCTCTCCAGAGTGTTGTATCACTAAACCTGTAAATAATCATCCCGGATCCAGGAGAAATAGCAGCACGGGAAGCAGGAAGCCATCTATAGCGAGTATTGATCAAAATATGCATAGCTTGAGTTCGATTGGAGAGCAGGGCTCTGTTTATCCATCACAAAAGAGCATCAATCAATCAGTTTACGCATATGGGGTAAGTGCAATAAATATTACTGCTGTAATGGTCTTATAATACATTAATAGTTTTTCTACCTTAGGCAATATTTGATGTGTGTTTAATTGGATACAAAATTTACAGTTGCACACCAACGAATCTCTGTATGGAAATTACCACGCTTATCTATGTGAAGCCCGTCGAAAAATTCAATCCTGCAAGAGCAGCTGCAAATTTTGGAGTTCAAAGTACAACGGCCACTCTAATGGGCTTGCTAAAATTCCGAATGAAAAAGTCATTCTCTCTGTTGTTAAGGACTTCCAGCTCGAACATTCAAACTTAATCAAAGATGGTTCGTTCACTGTTGAAAATAGTGAGAATGATGAAGGTTTATGTTCATTCACACACGAAAGAGTCAACAAGTCATTAGAAAAATGTGAGAGTAATTCAACTCAAATAGGGGATGTAAATATAGGTAAGATTCTGAATTTTTTTAAAATTGTTAAGTTAACAATAACGTTTTTTTATGTCCTCACAAACCTGAATATCATCGTCATATTTCATTTGTATACGTATTCAATCAAGCAATCTCTCCATCAAAATTCCTTTTAAAATTTTATTGTAAATGACATATTTGTTCTGTTGCAGGCCCTCTGTTAACGATTACGATGAATAAGTTGGGAAGAATGTTGGATAACGATGTATATGTCAATCTCCGACTAACCGGCCTTATTACAAGACTTGCAGTTTTCCCATTGCCTTTGTTGAGATCCTTCCTACTCTGTCCTTGGATTGTTCTACAGCCTTCTATCACATCACTTTATCAAGTAAGTATTGAGACATCATAGCTCCTAAATTAGTTATTATCTACTCATAGAAACAATGACTTGTAACTATTTTAAACTGTCAGAAAATGAGTCCTAGCATACTACCAAAGGCACTTATTTACTTAACACTTTTTTGTTGTTGCTCAAATTAGGCTTATAAATATCCTTCTTTTCATTTACATAAATACAAAATAAGAATACAGAAACAAAAGGAATTCCCTCGATGACAACAAAAAAACAATTTGGAATCGAAGGATCTGAATGCCTGAATTTTTTAGGGAATTGCATTTTATGCAAGTCAAGAAAAGGGTTACAAATGCTGAATCTCGTACAGTGTCATCAATTTTTCTTTTTGTCAGCAATATTAAACTATGTGTAATGTAATATTACATATTTTTAATGTATATATTATTTCAGATCCTTGTTTCATTAAAACAGAAGATTGACGAGTCCGTCCGGAATGAAATTGATATTTGTCGCCTTGTTGAGGAAGCGCAACAGTTCTTGATTGATCGCGAAATTCGTTTGACCAACGCGAGGAAAAATGCCATAGAGTTGATTGGGTCCAAAAATCAAATCAATACTGATAGAAATAATTTGACACCGACACACGGAGCGCAATATCCAAATTCAGGTATTGTTGATGAAGCTTTCGCAGCGCTTTCAGTTCATTATTTCTTATTTGATTTATCCAAAAAAGGTTATGTGATTTTACAAATATAATACAAATCCAAGAGAAGCTTGTACATCATTTGTCATAAAAAAACTTTTTACACAATTCGTCTAAAGCGATGATTTAAAATGCTGAACATTTTTACTTTTTATTTAACAAGTTAATATATAAAAAGATAGAAAAATCACAGTTACAATGTACATTCCTAAATTCCCAGGTTCAAGTCCTGGAGCGAACGACAATTTTTTATGAATGTACATTATAAGTGTGATTTTTCTATCTTTCTCTTAACTTGTTGAATAAAAAGTAAAATTATTATTTTCATTTTCCTGCACTGAAACCATTCTATGAATTATTACTATAAATTTTACTTAAAATTTCAATTTTCAATTTTGACATTTTAGAGTTTGTCTTTTTTTATTCGGTGTTTCCCTATCATAAATTTGTTTATTGAAAGTGATCTTGATGTTTATTTTTCATCGTGGTTAAACACTTATCAATTCGGTTTGAAAATAAAATGATGAATTAATTTAGTAGTGAATAAAAAAATTATTCAACCTCTATATAGAATATTTTGGATTTTCATGTTTGTACTAATTGCTTGGAATTACACCAATAACATTGTTTTCATTTCACTAATCATTGAATTGCTTTGAGCAATGTTCTCTCAGATTATGCTTTTAATATTTTAATAACTAATGCAACAAATTTAACATAGTAATATACATCATCAAGTATAAGTACCTACTTAATATCGTAAACGAGTCCAACAGAAACAGCTGATTAAAAATTCTTTTTTCTACTGATTTCCGCGGTAATCATAAGGAGAAAGTGCCCATTCGGTACTCTGAACAGTGCTCTTTTTGTTCGATATTTAGTTTGCTATCTAATTGCGAGTGATCGTTTCGTAAAACCTTTTTTAAAACTTTTAATTTGTGTCGTATTGAGTGACATTGCAGTTTAGTGATCAGTGATTGGTTGTTTCACCTGCTCCCTATTGGTTGTTAATGTCGTCACTTTTTACTTTATTCAATTAGTGATTGGCTCCCGCTTCAGGTGCAACTCAGATTGCCGTTAACAGGGCGCCGGGTATAAACACCGTCTTTTATTATATTTACTTCAAATATCAAAGAGAAATATATATTTAAAATCACTATGAATTGCAAACTATGTCAGCAAGTAGTCAGTCCGACTAAAGCTTTGAAGTGCTCGAGATGCTATATAAACGTACATTTTTCTTGTACGGGATCAACCCAGACAGCATTTAAAAAAATGTCACAAATGACTCGGGCAAATTGGAAATGTGTTATGTGCAAAACCCAGGATCCTCGCTCCAGATCGTCGAGTCCGGCGACGGCTGTTTGTAAACTGCAGTCAACCATCCATTAGACCGACCAGTGATCGGACGCCCTCCTCGGCGCCCTCTGTGCATACCATAATGAGCAAAGAGGAAGATTCCAAGAGTACACGACTGAATTCTGACATAATATTATTCTTAGAAATAAAATTCGATGAACTCAAAAATGAAGTGATGTCAGAAATGACATCAATTAAAAGCTCAATGACCCTAATGAGCGATGAAATCATTGAATTGGTAAAGAAAATTACACATTTTGAGGAAAAAATAAAAAAGGTTGACTTATTTGATGGCGAAATCTCAAACTAAAAAAATAGAATTTTGAAGATCGAACAGGAGGCCAACAACAGAGATCAGTTCTCTCGACTAAACAACATTATAATAAACTGGAATACCGGAAAATAAAAACGAAAATTTACTAAACGTTATATCTAAAATAAGTGAGACGGTCGGTTGCAGTTTTCCCCCCTACGAAATTGATTTTATAGCGAGAATTAGCCCGAGAAAAAAACGAATACGGATAGCGATTTCAGAAGGAACTGCTGGGTCAAAAATTCCAAAATATTTTTGAGACTAAACGACACTTCACCACTACATCTCGTCACGCAAACCCTCAGATTTGGAGAAAATAAGACTCTAAAAATCCATCTGCTTTTTTTAGCCAAAGAGTTAATTTATTTTTACTTTTCCATTAACATATCTCATATTTTTATAGATCTTATAATCTCACTTTTTTTATTACTTCAATTGTTTACCTTTCTTGAACTTAAATACGGGTAAAGCGGCACTTTGCGAGGAGTTATCACATCAAATCTTAAATTATTACGAAATTGTTATCACAGGGGCAATCAAAAATTTTAATAACAAAAAACTTACAATTAAAATTCTAAACTATTATTTTTCACCTCAAAAGGCGCCAATTTAAACTTCTATTATCAAAAACTGAGACATGGCTTTGTGGTGGCATTGGTGATCGAGAGGTAAATAGATGATAGATACGATGTTTTTAGACGTGATAGAAACTACGCTGTAACCGGCAAAAAATATGGAGGAGGCGTCTTAATAGCTGTTCGTAAAAACCTTCTTGCAGTAAGCCATCCAAAATGGACAACAACAAAATGAAGACATTTGGGTCTCAATCCCAACCCCCACTAATCACCACATTCACATATGTTCTGTATATTTTACCCAATAATCAACATCATCAACAAAATATTCTTTGCTATTTTGAAAATGTTTCTAATCTCATGTATAAATATCCTGACGACTTGTTTATCCTGCTTGGTGATTTTAATTGTACCTAATATAACTGGGTCTTCAATGGATCAGATAACCATCTTTCTCCAAGTGAATTCAGTGACCCCTGAGCACAAATCTAGTCGACGCCATTAACTTTTTACATCTCAAAACAATTAACGTCACATAAAAACATTAAAAATCGTGTCCTCGATCTTTATACTAAGTAATACCAGCCAATGTAATGTCGAAAATTTGCGACGATCCACTTGTTCCTGAAGATCTACACCATAAGCCCTTGTGTATCGAGTTTGAAACGAAGTCAGAAGTATATGCCCATAATTCCTCCAGGTTAAAATATTTATTTCAGTCTGCAAACTATCTTGTGATAAATGATCATCTATCTGATATAAAATTGGGAGAAAAATTTTACTGGACTTGATGTAGAAAAAGCGACTGCGGTATTCTATTCAATATTAAATGATGCATTATCTCGATTTGTACCTACGAAAACATCGAAATATTGCAGTAAATTTTCCAACCTGGTATTCCGCTTCGCTTATCAAAATAATAAAAAGAAAAACTCAAGTTCCATAAAAAATGGAAAAAATTACAAAAACTTTAAAAGATTATGAAACATTTTCCCCTTCTCCGCTCACGTCAGAAACAAGAAGCAAAAAATTGTTATAAATTTTTACATTGACCAAAATCGAATTGGCCATTCACAAAACCCAAAACAATTATGGTCCTTTTGTAAAATCAAAAAAAAATCATAATCAAATTCCTTTAAAAAATGTATCTCCATGATGAGAAGAGTGATGACGTGCGGAGCAGTTGTGAGTTATTCTCTACTTTCTTTCAGTCTGTTTTTGTAACTGATAGCATAGATTTTACCGTCCGTAGAATGTTGTGACTCCATTGATATTCAATCCATTTCGTTTGATCCCGCGTTAGTCCTGAAATATTTAAATTGAACTAGATTCTACCAAAGGACCTGGTCCTGATGGGTTTCCCACAACTTTTGTGAAAGGTTGTGCAAAGCAGCTGGCTCAGCCGTTATCATATCTTTATACCCCTTTCAATGAAAGAAGGTAGATTTCCGACTTGCTGAAAGAAATCTTATGTTTCCCCTATTTATAAAAACGGTGATCAACACAACATTGAAAACTACAGGCCTATATCCAAAATCTCTGTTTTTAGTAAAGTTAATGGAAAAAATTGTAACTGATCAAATTTCCCCTGCCGTGAAGCATTTTCATAGATCCTACCAACATGGCTTTTTCAAAAAGCGAAATGTGACTACCAATCTCGCTGAGTTTACAGACAAAGTACTAAAAGTAATGGGCAACAGGCATCAGGTTGATGCCCAATATACAGATTTTAGTAAAGCCTTCGATAAGATTAGTCATAAAAAATCCTAATTCACAAGCTTAAATGTTATGGCATTCACCGGAGACCTTTTACGTTGGTTAGAATCGTATATTAAGGATCGCCTGCAATCTGTTACAATACTTAACCACCATTCATCATTTAGAATTTGCCATTCCGGGGTCCCTCAAGGATCTCATTTAGGCCCGTTATTGTTTATCCTTTATATCAATGACATAGGTAAAGTCTTCAAATTCTCAGAGTTACAAAATATTTGCAGATGACACTAAGATTTATAAGAAAATTTCATCTTTTCAAAGACTGTTTGGACATGCAAGAAGACCTTGTGAGCCTTTTCTATTTATTGCTCCAGGAACCAACTTTTATGAACCCTCTTAAATGTAATACAATTACCTTCACAAGAACAAAAAACCCAATTATTTATGCATATTCCTTATCAGGCACAGCTTTACCTCGTGTTCATGAAATAATGGGATCTGGGTGTCATCCTAGATTCTTAAACTTACTTTTCAAGCACATACTGACAAACTCACTGAGAAGGCATATAAAAATGTTGGGATTTGTTATTCGAGTGTCTAAACCCTTCAAAAAGTGAACTAACGTTAAAACACTTATATTATAGCTATGTAAGAACACACTTAGAGTTTGCATCCATTATATGGAATCCTCAGTATGTTACTTATAATTGACAGACTGGAGAGGGTTCAGAATAAGTTCTTGAAGCATTTAAATTTTTTAGATGTTCGCTTTCATTTCCAAACTACGACTTATCTGCACGTCATCACAATCTTATGAATCTTGAAAATAGGGAGAACAGTAATAGATATGACATTCTTGTTTAAAATCATTAATAATCAAGTTGATTCTCCGCAATTATTAACAAACATATATTTTAACTGTCCTGCACGTGCCTTACGTAATCATCCAACCTTTCGTTTGCCCAATTGTCAGTACGAATTATGGGTCAGAACTAATTCTTGCATCGTTCTTGCTCAAACTTCAATAGTTTCTTTAACCATATTGACATAAATAATACTAGCCTATCTATGTTTAAAAAAGAACTCCTAAAAGTGTTCGCTAAGTCCCCAGAAATATCTTCATAACTTTTACTAATAAATTGTTACCCCCTTCCTCACTTTTTTAAAATCTTTATAATGAACCTAAGTTTAGTTTTATATAAATTTTCTCTGTATTAAATAACAAACAAAACCCCTTATTATAACTTACAGTAAACTATTTACTATTTCATATTCAATTTTAGAGCCAGCATCAATTGAGCTAAAATTTCATGTTTCATCTTTACTGAAAAATAATCGGAAGATTGCCATTTTAAACCACCATTTACAAGTTTTTTTTTACATGCTTATTCGTAACATTTATAAACTCGATTATTTTTTTCTTTATTTCTTTTAACCTTAACAGATATAGCTTCTCAACCAAATAGCGGATCTTGGGAACAGCAGCAATTGAGCTCACAACCTATTTCTATTAATGAGCCGTTCAAAAGAAATGAACCCAAAAGAAAAAGCCTTTCTTCCAGTTTTACCGCCATGTTCACTAGAAAAATCAACTCTGGAGGTAGGAATTTTAACAAAACACAAAATTAATTATGTTTTCATTTATTCCTAATAATGTGTTGCTGAAGATTGCCAAATCAATAAGTGTGGAATATTTTGACACTCCTGTATTTAAAAGAAAAATTTCAATCATAATATCCATGGAAGTATTTTCAGTGCCTGTACGAAGTCCTATTTTTCAAGTATCAACACTAGGATTAACCGACTTTTTTAATAATTGGTGGAAATCATTATTTGATATTTGGGTTTTTAATTCAAATAATACAGATACGAAATATCGATAAAAAATCTTGGTTCAGTTATGCTTTTTTGTAATGGACCAACGACAACGGCAATTTAATTAAAAATAATAAATTTATGGTTTTAGCAATATAGTTACCGTCTTTAACAACCAACTTAATTTCCCCTTTAGCGGCTGCTGGTTTCGCCGCAATATACGAGTTAATTTCAGGCGGTAAATACAAACAACCCATTCTAAAAGTACTGTTGGTTTAGAATTTTGCGTATATAATAATAATTTACAAACAGTACCCCTGGCTACTTTCCTACCTTGTTGCATCTACGAGGGTTGTTCAGGAAGCAAGTGATTTTTATATATTTTTAGAAAAGGTGTATTTGTAAAAAATTCTTGGATATTTTTTTTTTGAAAGTGAGGATTTTCTGAGCACTATTGTGACTGGATATAAAACGTGGGTTGTTCATTACCGAGCCAAAAAAGGCAGGCGTCATACCAATTCTCTATCTGCCAAAAAAAATCAAAACCACAATTTTGAAATTTTTCCAAACAAAAAATCATGCCGTTTGGGGCCAAAAGGCATTATTTTGGTCGAATTTCGGTATTCACAAGATACAATGCACAACGATATTGTGATATCCAAAAACAACTTAAAAGGATCATTGCAAACTACAGGAGAGGAGTGTGTTTGTTGCACAACGCCCGTCCTCACACAGACACCAAGGTGCTCTTGCACTCGTTTGGTTTGGATGTTTTGAACCACCCCTCATACTCCCCGACTTGACTCATTCAGATTATCATCTTTCCATCTTCATGAAGGTACAGATAGGTGAAATTACATTTTCAATCAACGAGCGGGTGCAGAAAGAGGTTTCGAAGTGGGGGAAGGAGCTGGCAGGGAAGTTGTTCAAGGACAGGCAAAGAATCTTATGCCACGGCTCACGACATGCATTGAACGGAATGACGATTGTAGAGAAGTAGCCAACATATAATATGTATGAACAACATCTGGTTTTTTTTTTCAAACACACCTGTTCTAAAAAAATTAAAAAATCTAGTACTCTTACTTTCTGAATATGCCTAGTAATTGGATTGATTTGCATGTTTGCATGTGTCGTCAGAATAATAGAATGTTTAAATCTAATTTATTTTACGTGTTATAAAAGTTTAAAATACCTTTGTATGCTTTTGTGATGGATCCAAATAGCGTACTTTTAGATTGTTTTAATATTTTTTTAAAGTATTTGAATCTTAAATTATTTGTTTGTATTTAGAAATTTCCCTACTAAATCAATGCGTTTTTTCCTAGCATGCGTAAAGCAAATACAAGTTTTAAAAAATAACAATTTTGTGGGTGCAATTACATACGTACCTTTGTATCAATCAAGTAATGGCTGTCTAAAACTCCGTAGGCATGTTTTAGCATACGTACATTATTCCTTGTTGATATTTTTATAGTTTTTATACAAATCTCCTAGCATATTTAACAGGAATTTTGAAATGTCGGTTCAAGCCATTGAATTCTTTCAGGAATATCCGTGTCCCCTACCAATAGCATCCCACAGATAGAAAGCTCCCACACATCGAGAGGGATTACCAACCCCTTGCCATATAGTTCATTTACCGATGACAATCTCTGGCAGTCATCGGAGCTGAGAAGAGTCATCGTGAATGCTCTCATCTTGGATGAATGGCTTCGAGAACTGGGTGCTTTAGCCCAGGAACATGTGGTCAGTTCTATCAGCGATCTGATGGCCAACAAGGAAACCCAAGAACCGGCTCAAGCTAAAGTCTTATGATTATTGAGTGTACAGATGGAGCCGTTTTGTGTCATACTTCTTAGAAAATAACCTTACATATATTTTTATATTGCCATTTTGACAAAACATAACAAAATGCTTTTAAATTAAGTTCTATTTCCAAGTCCTGTGTCTATTTACAATTTAATGTGTGTCCGTCTTTATAAACATATTTTAATTACAAAAAATCTACTTTAAATTTTGTCAAGGCTTTGAATTTTAAAATGATTATTTATTAATTTATACTTGATGAATAGTTACTTGTTTTATTTTTTTCGACAACTCCAGTGGCATCTTGTGTTTGTGTGTTTTAAAAATGTTAATTAATATTTATTTAAATTATTTTGGATTGTGAATAGTTTAGTTGTGCGAAATTGTGTCCGTTTTTAAATAACCCTCGTCTTAGACTGCCCCCGAAATAATTCATTAAAATAAGATAATATTAATTTTTAAACATTAGTATTAGAACCAATACATTCATTTCTATTATGTATGTATATACAATACAAAGTGCAATTTATAGTCTACGTACTTTTAAAACCCAAGAGTTGGTGAAATTTTGCTCATTAGGATTATTCAATATTTTTATTCTTGAAAAATATTTGTATTTGCACATGTGATTATTGTTCATCTCGAAACTTCAGGGTTACATTTAAATACAATCATACTCGTCCATCAAACTGAAAAAATTTTAGAAATATGTTTTTTGCTTTGTAAGGAGTAACATGTTTTAACATTAATTTTTTATATTTTAAAGCCATTGCCACTAGTGGCTTTTCACATATTTTAATATATTTTATGACTTGCAAAATGAGTATTTTAGTTACTGGACTTTAATCTAGTTTTACCAATGAGTAATTTTTTATTTTTTTTGAATCTTGTTTATTAGCCAATCATATCTTACTCAATATGGTATTTACACAATAGTGTATTTATCTTGCACAATCGCAAAAAATCAAACTAAAGAGTTAGCAATTTTTTTTTACGTAGGTGATAAATTTAGGATATCTTTGTGTTATATCAAACTCTAACCGTTTCTATTGAGAAGTGTAGCAAAAGTGGTGAAAATTGCAGACCTTTGTATACAAATTTTACTTTTTATTATTCAATCAGTGGAAAACCATTAAAAAAATGCAAATCTGGCCATAAGTCTATGTATGGGATGAGCCAATCTTTTTGCATATTTAGTAAATAAAAATTCTAAACAAAAAATGTAGCCAATCCTAGGTAAGGATTAACTGTTAACTACTATTACAATGAAAGCCCCACCCTTTCCCTAGACTGTTTTAAAGACTATTGAGTCTTTTTTCAGTCCAGCCAACTCTACCGATTTTTTCAACAAGCTAAACCGCGGTTTTTAAATTGTTAGTGTGATAAAAATACGTATGAATTTACATTATGTACGCGAACAAATGCTTTCATTCATAAATATAGTGTTAAAAAGTCTAAATTTCTTTTCAATGTTTTTTTCATTATTCTGTTGTATAAATAAACTTGTTTCTTTTTCTGCACTATTTCTAATGATTCACTGTATGTTTGTAACACAGGTTACAGCACTGTATGTATTATCAGCACTCCAGGGTAATATATAAAAATAATCCCTTGTTGACCCTATCAGGAATCGAAACAGCATAATAACCTAACACGCACTAAGCTACGAGGCAGATATTATACCGTGTACCTTATCCACTAAATTGCCTAAAATTGTTTAGTGAGATTTAAAAAATAAACACTTAAGTAATCGCTAGCACCCACAATAGTCAGATACAAAAATATATTATTTTAATTAATACAAATGTAATCAAATTATCACCAATACTTACACAAGCCTTAAATTTAGAAGGCATCGATTTATTGTTCTTTGAATGAAATGAGAGTTCTCCTTTTCATAATAAGCATAGCTACATTTATTCTTACCAAAGCTAAGTGGGTAGACAATTTATTAAAGAATGTCGGTTCAAAAAATATTGCGATGTTTTCATCTTAATTTTATTTTTGCCGCTTATTTCACTATCTCAATCTGATACAACAAATTTTTAGGCCAATTTTGAGGGACCATGCCCAAATCATAATAATTTAATTGTAAATTGGTTGTAAAACTTGGCTGTAAAAAAACATTAAAATATAATTAAGTCAAGGTGTGCATAATATTCATACTTGACTTGTTAAAACCGTACAAAGGGATGTTCAAGGTTCGTAGGTTTTCGCGGCCTTAAGAGTACAAAATTACATCAGCCCAGAAGACGGACACTGCATGTGCTCCAAAACGTGTAATGTGATGTTCATTGTAAAAAATATTATTTGATAGAATTGCTCGTTGGAAATTTTTAAAACAATAAACTGGTAAAATCTGAGAGTTCTTCATATGCCTGTTTACTTGAATAAATACTTATTTAAATTTCAATTTACAACATTAAAAAAAATATTTTAAAGTACAGATGAAACTCATCTTTATGTAATTATGTTTTTTAAACCAGTTTTCTCGTTAATAAAATTATTGATAATAACAAAATGCTTTAGTCAAATACTTTTTATTTAATGTAGCCTGATATTGTCAAAATAAATGACAACAGTATTGGTGATGTTTTATGATTTTGTTGAGTTTTCCTATTTGTTTTTGATTTATATCGAATTTTTTAATGAAGCGTCTTTGAGGTTTGAAGATATTTATTTTGTTTTTATTCAATATATAAAATAAAAGTGTATATTTTATAAAATTAATAAACAGATAAATATTTAATATATGCATTTTTTTATTTCTATTTTACTAGCCCAGCAATTCCATGTGTTTTTCCTTCTGGATAAAAAGTGGAACAAATAAAATATCTAAAATTTATTCGATAAATAGACATTTAGTTTCATAAAAGCATACATTTTACACTGCAGGATTAACTGTACTTATATGGTAATATAAAAATATACTCTTTCGTTAACTTACTCTAATAATTATAATTTATTGTTGATCAGGAATGTCATAAGTAATTATTGTACCTAGTACTTGAAATTAACCACATGCCAGTTTTGCCCGAGTTACTCGGTCAGGTTAGGTAAGTTCGTGCACTGAAATACACGATTCTCATTCGAGTGGATCTTCATTTGACTGGCTGGAAACGTTTTTCACGAGCCCCGTGCAGGCAGGCCTTGCTCCAACTTGCAGTTTGCTAATTGGTTTGACGCAGAAGATGATGTAATACAAAGATTTATTTACTACTGGCACTTAGTTACCAAAATCTAACTGGTAAGTGGCTAAATACAATGTATCAATCGAATTTCATATTTCACATCTTGTGTTATTATTAATATCACAATGAATTAGTCAGAATATTATAATACTCACCAGATGAATGCTATTAATAAAATAATTTGAATAATCTTCCAAAAGAGATTACACACATAGCCAATTAAAGCAAGAAAAATTCTATACTTATCACCATCTGTCACAGCATCGTATTACTGATTTGTTAATTATGTTAGGAAAGGAAAAGCATGACATTTGAAGAAAACAGCACTTTTTTTGTCATTTAGCATGCTGAATGGCAGGTAAAATATCAATGTAAGTAAGCATATTTTAATAATTTATCTCCTATTACTTTTTTCGTAAATTACTTGGATAGCACAGTTCAAAATAATTTTAGCTGGTGACACGACTGATGAAGCAAGATTAAAATAAACAGATTGTAAAATTGGTCAAATGCTTAATATTATGCAATTAATACCTACAAAGGTTATACAAATATACCGACTCTCCAAATATATTTTGCCAGTTCGGACTGCTAATTTCTGCATGTAGCCTAATGTTGAACCACGTGTATTTATGGTGGAGAGCATAACACAAAGTCAGCATAATCTTGTAGATTTATACTAGATAAAAAGAAACAAAACCTTAAACATGATATAGTTCTCAATTTTGATTTTACAGTTTTAAAATCAAAATATTTCTTTATGACTGACCAGATTTTAAAAAAGTTAGAAATTAAATCATCAAAGTAATATCAAAAAACTACAATCTTATATAAATTACATTTTATGTTCAGCACTCTTGAGGCAATTTCTTGCAAAAATAGCGTTTTTATTGTCCTTAGATAATAATATATAAATATGTTGTAGTAGTAACGAGTTAGAAAAATACTTTTTTTTAATTGCTACATTATTTATGATTACGTTATAATTATTACGAAAATATTATGTATATTAACAAAAGTAGTATCATAGACTGTGTGGGGTATTGTTTATAATATGTAAATTGTCGAGAGCAGCAGTCATTTTAAAAAATGGGGAATTCAACATTGAAAATTAAAAAAAAATTTACATAATTAGGTATACATAAAACACACAAATAAGATTAATAGGTACCCTTATTGAATTTCAATAAATTCAAAGATACTTACTATTTGATTATTTATTTGAGTATGTTAAATATAGTGAAATTTTCTAAATTATCATTTTATTGTTACAACGGCTTGGCACTAAATAATTTACTTGGAACTCGTTAAATGGAGAATTTTCATGTCCTATATTAATATTTCCTTTTGCCAAATAAAAAAAAATTACATATCTATTTACATTCATAATGGATAAGCAGTTGAAACATAAGTAGGTATTACAATATTTACATAAATAACTTATTTGTAAATTGCTAAAAATATATAACAATAAATTTAACGTCAGATATCTTCACTAATGCAGCATAAATATTTATTTGATACTGTTCATCATATTGTAACTCAAAAATTCATAAAATCAAAAGGATAATTGAAAAGACAATGTACTACTACCCGTTTCTCACTACATAAT
Organism: Micrasema minimum; assembly: GCA_022494985.1. Classification (NCBI taxonomy): domain Eukaryota; kingdom Metazoa; phylum Arthropoda; class Insecta; order Trichoptera; family Brachycentridae; genus Micrasema; species Micrasema minimum. The sequence goes on along the minus strand of JAGVSP010003628.1, from coordinate 51,603 downwards.
TTATCACAGATAGTGCGGTTGAAATTTGTTTAATTTGGTGAAATTTTACTACATTAACAACAGTTATAATCCACTACCACCTTGACCTGTTATAGTCGCAAAAAACTTGGTCACTTGTGTTGAAGAAGCTCGGTACTTTTCCTTCCTTGACTATTCTCAATGCCTGAAGCACTCTCGCTGTATCTAATTCTTTTTCCGACGCCTTTTCATTGTCCAGAAATATGTCCGACATCCTGACATTGAACTGTTCAACCACTTTGACCCGGTAATCAACCACAGACGCTACAGGGTTGGCAGTCAGTCTCAAACTTTCCAAACACGGGAGTTTGCAAATATTCTGTACTTCTTCAACGTCAGCTATATTATTACAGCTTAAATCAAGATTTTCCAAAGCATACAGTTTGCTGAATCCAGCAAGGGAAGAGATTTGATTCTGCGATAAATTAATGTAGTTTATTTTTCCTATCTTGGAATGCCAGTCCTGACATGATGTGAAGAGATTTTCACTTAAGTTCAGGTGGGAAAGGTGCGGCAAACTAGACAAATTGCATATTTCGCTGATCTTGTTTTTGTTCAATATCAACTTCTGTAATTTAGGAAGCAAACATATGCTTTTGTCTATTTCAGAAATATTGTTAGTACTAAGATTCATTTCCACCAGAGCTTTCCAGTTCTGTAGATGAAAAAATACAAAAGTAAGCAGCGTGAAAATACATAAAAAGAGGGTAGGTAGGACATCATCAGTAAGTAAGGTCATTTTCTTATCCTAAGTATTAAAAAATTTACTCACCAGCTGATTAGAATTATATTCAATATTCTTATGTATAATATCACATAGAACAATATCACTTATTTTTTTACAATGCGTCTTGTGAACTCTGAGAACTTTTAAAGTATCTCTGAGACTACCTGGGGAAAAAAAAAAAATCTGTATTGATGCAAACTGTATTAAAAGCAGCAGCCAAAATATAATAAAAATATATAAAAACTCCAAATTTTTCATAACACTACCTCATTTTGAGTAATTTACACTCAGTATTTTATAAAATTATGAAGTACATGCCAAAATTGAAAATATTATGTATCTAGGTACCTACTTATTAACAAATTAATGGAAAGTAAAAAAACAAACCTGTACTTGTTATATTCTGCATCGGAAACTTCAGAATAAGCAGTTCGGTAAGAGATTTAAATGGAGACAAATCAAATGTGAGTTTATTCGGTATTATATTACTTGTACCAATAAAGTTATCATTTCCCTCGACATGTAATGTTTTTAACTGAGAACAGAAGTCTAACACGTGGCTGAAGTCAAATTTGCTGTCTACGAGCTCAAACGAAGAACACGGCTGCTTTATTCGTTCACTGATTGCATACAGCTGAAAAATATTTGTATAAATTAATAAATTATTTTTGTAACAAGTCCTTTTATACACCTTTTTCTTATGTTCTTTTATAGTGTTTTAAGCTTTTATGGCACATTTTGTTGACTGTATTAATTTGTATTCTTGTTTTTATATGTTTATGTACTTTATGTACACAAAGAAAAAGAAAAGAGTATTTCGATACTCTGAGGGACACTGAGGGATCGTAAGGGTGGCGGCATCATGATTTTCTTTTGACTTGATCGATGCTGTCGCCCTCTTGACTTAACTTCACTTTGAAACTTTGGCCCTGCAATTTGCTTATGCATTTGCAACAGCAAAAATTTAAAGTCCTGCATAAAATAGCGTGACTGACAGAGAGTTCCCAAGGACTCTATTACAGTTGCGGGTGGAGGTGGGATCGATCCCTCAGTGTATAAATTAATTAAGAGATTTTTTTGTGGGAAAGTTATTTCTAACCGCGTGCCCAAGTGATGCTTACCTGTGGAGAGAATAGAAATTCCTTATTCGCTGGCTCCACTTTAAAGAGGGATAGGTAGATAAATATACTTAATTATTTAGTGCAAATAATATTTGTCAAAGACGTTTCAAACTACACAGGCATTTATAAAACAATAAGCATAGTATCGTTGTAACAAAGCGTGCTCAAAAAGTTTTAATAATAATTATCATTATCATCATTCCATATCCGCTCCCTACGTGGAGCACATGGAATCCACAAACTGCGTTCAAGCCAAGCAATCGGTCGCCAGTTCTCATTATCCTCCCAAGTCAGGTCCACGTTTTGCAGATCAGTTCAGAAGACGGACACTGCAATGTGCTCCGAAACATTGGCAGCAAAAAGCCTAAAAACGCGGCTTATTAATCCAGAAAATCATTATTTATATTCTGAAGGCAGTGAAAATCTACAAACTTTGATAATAATAATCGGCTAACTTATATAGCAGATCAGAACTGACTAGGGCTTTGAGTAGGTAATTTTTTTTTTAAATAATACTTATTAACAATTTTTATTGTAGCTTTTGACTCTTTTTTTTATTTTTATTGTTGTTTTATCAGTAACATCATTATATTGTTACCAAAACCAATTACATTCTTATCAATTGAGCCTGTGGTCACTTTGTAAATTGATAGTATTACGTATAATAATATATATTTTTTTAATTTTGAAGGCTCATTATGAAATTAAGAATTCAATACATTATTAATTATTGGTTTACTGTAATGAAATATCAATTAAATAATAATTTTTTTTAAATATGGACTAATTTCAACCACGAATTATACATCAACAAGTTTTATTATGTCAACAAGCACAATCTCCATTACCTATATAGATAATTCTACAGATAATAATTCAAAAACTTTGTGAAGATAACAAGCGAGGATAGTGATATCACATGCAAGAAAATATAAACAAAGTATAAACCTCAAGTGGAGTAAATGTGTAGAGGTTAAATTTTTCCAATAACCTGTCTCCATCAATGAAAAGCTTCATCGCCAAACTTTGCAGAAGAAATACAATATCATACTCTTGAAAATGTAGAAAACTGGCAAATTCCCGCGGCATCGTCAGTTGCAGATAGCTAAAAACACATTCTTCAAATACGCATCCAATCGTTCTCTCCTCTGTTCTACGAACTTAGGACATTTATTTCGAATAGCTTTCTTAGGAGGCAATAAATCCTTAGCAACACCATGATCAGCCACTAATTTAGAGTGTAATTCGTCAAAATCTTTATATCTGTGTAACACTGTCCAAGAGACATGGCTTATTTAAATTTTGATTTTATAGAGCGTGACATTTTCAACTTCTTCGGAGTCATAAACGTCCACATTGGCATCATCTTTATGCTGTGTGAAACAAGACATACTGTATATTTATTATACTATGTTCTCACTCTCAAAACACACACAATACTATTTGATTGCATAACTTAAAATGAAGATATAAAAAACACAACTCCCAAGAGAGATCACGAAAACGTCATCGTTTATCGTTTGTAATTAGTAGCAAAAAATTCATCCTGATTCATCCACTCTCCGCTGTCACAATTCAGAATCACGCTGTCAAACTGATTAAACTTGACGATTGAAAATAGTAGTTCTTGCCTTTACTTGAAACTTTTAATTACGGGGTTAGTTGTACAAAAAAAAAACATAGGTCAGTCTTCAAAAGTTTCCGAAAAGCTAAATTTATAAAAATACCTAACTGAGAATTTATAGGGTGTCACTTAAAATATTAAGAAAATCATATGGAGTCTTGCACATTTTTAGAAAATTTGATTAGTTAAAAAATATTTTCACATTTATTTCAAATATAAAATACAATAAAATAAAGCAAAATACACACAGTGCCAAAATCTTAGTAGTCAAAAATTAAAAAAGAATTCACTAACCATGTGATTATTCTAACTCGTTTTTATAACTAGTTTATTATTCATTCTCACTTTTTTCGATTTCTAACAAAAATAACAAAATTAAAATTCTTTTTTATTCTATAAGTATATGTACGGTCTGTATGATTTTAAAACACAGCAAAATTTTACAAAGCATCACGAAACAATTTTTGTTATATTGTACAATTGAGATTTAACATGAAAAAATATTTAAACAATGTTTGAACAACTGGACTCTTTAATTTAATGAAAAACTCGTTTGGTTAGGTACCTTTTTATTAAAATCTTACGGCATATCAATATAATTTAATTGTTAATGTGACCAAAATGTACTAAAAGCCAGATCAACCGGTAGAGCCCTGCCTTTAAATTGTTAATCAATCAAATTAAATTCAATTGAACCGACGAGGTTTACTTGAGAGGATATAAATCTTCTGCTTTCATTTTAATTGGGGTCGTGCCTGGCTGCGTGGTCAGATGCCGCTTGGTATGTGAGCCGCCGCGCGCCGTAGTGATAGTTGCAGGACTGTCAAATTTGTCATTGACGAATTCACTTTTCTCTAGTTCGGGCTAAATGAAATTGTCGGCGTAATTTGAATCAAATAATCGAGGAATATAAAAGGCTGGTGTTTGCTTAATAGGTAGGCTTTTTAAAATAACTTTTTACAATATTCCGCCACTGATAAAATGTAAGAGGGAGGTTCCTTTTTCAATGAACATCGACCTATCGTAATTGTCATATTTTGTGTGATTGAGTAGTATTTTTTACAAAATGTCACTATAAATAGTATTATTTGGTTGTGCAAAAGTAAAGATCACCCATTGATTTTATTATTGTCTAATATTTAATGTGTAACGAAACTATAAGTATCCTTCCTTTTTCAGTATTGTGGTGTTGGCTAATTTTTTTAGCTTATCTGCTAAATGGGTATGTCTTATCCAACTACATATCTTAGAAACCTGACGAAGATCTTGACGCTTATCTATTTCTGTTTTCCCAGGCCCTACAAGCCCCAGCTTGCCATGAGAACATGGTGAAGGTTGGAGGATATATCCTGGGAGAGTTTGGTAACCTGATTGCTGGCGATCAGAGATCTTCTCCCCTGGTTCAGTTCCAACTTCTTCACTCTAAGGTAACAGAATAATTTCATAAGTAAACTTTACGATATTGCTTCTTTTTCCTGTGGAATGAGTAGGCACAACCCTTTTCCTATCATCTTTTCTTATTATTGTTTAGGCACTGCATATTATATTAATTGTTACTTATAAACAACATTTTGAGTGAGTCCAAATACTTGTAGACACCAGTTTATAGATATTTGATTGATGTTTTTACAGTACCATCTCTGCTCTCCGATGACTCGAGCTCTCCTCCTCTCCACGTACGTGAAGTTTGTAAACCTGTTCCCCGAGATCCGTACTCAAATTCAGGAAGTGTTCCGCCAGCACTCCAACCTGCGTTCAGCCGATGCAGAACTACAACAAAGGGCCTCAGAATATCTTCAACTCAGCATTATCGCTAGCTCTGATGTTTTGGTAACATATTTTTCTTTGTATATCAACCCTTTAAAAAAATGTGCTAAAGCGTTTGATAAAAAATGGATTACTTGCATCTATTGTTGATTCCTTTTATACATATCGACGGTTAAAAGGTAAAAGTTACTAAGGGATATAATATTATGTGCTAAGGAAAATGATACCGACTTTGGGTTCAGCTATTCTTATAACCACTTAAAAATTTAAAATCAAATAACATAATTTAAAAATGAAAATAAATATTTTCCTTTCATAAAAAACACTAGGTTTACTAAATGTGATGTAAAAATGAACTTAATAATATCTTATTCAGACTCGATAACCATGTATGCAATTGCACTAGAATAATGTTTACAGCCTTTTATAAAAAACTGTTTTTAAGTATATTGTTTATAATTTAAAAGAGCTATAAAAATAAATCCTTTTTTATTTGTGTAATTACTTCCTCCAGGCAACCGTGCTTGAGGAAATGCCAGCGTTCCCCGAGAGGGACTCCTCCATACTGGCCGTCCTGAAGAAGAAGAAGCCCGGCCGGGTACCAGATAACGAGATTAGGACTTCCAAGAGTCCGCTCCCTCCGTCTATCACCGGGACCAATAACCACAATGATCACAACTCTAGGTATTTCAATTAATTTTTTTTCACCTGGAAACAATTCATGTGTATAATTATGATCTTTAAGTAGTTAACTACAATACTCATTTTCTTTCATATAAAAATAGTCTTTTAAGTTAATCATCAAATCCTTAATAATTTTTAAAATATTTGCAGTTCTAGTTCAATTGTATTTTTTGTGAACACTCCACTGTACCTGCTTAATTCTATTCATTGAAGTACTCACCTTAGCTTTAAAATAGTTGGTTATTTTTATGTCTCTAGGCTTGTTATTCTAGTGAAATGATTAGTGACTAAGGTGGTGAAAGCCTTTAATTATTGTTTCAGTTGGAATAGGATTTATAACTTTTTTGTGTTTGATTTTAGTGCCGCTAGTACAGATTTGTTGGGATTGTCCACTCCGCCGGCATCTAACTCTAACAACTCGTCTGGTATTCTGGACGTCCTGGGGGATCTTTACAATCGAGGAAACATCTCCGGAGGCTCGAGCAATCAGCAGAACAATTCCAAAAAGTAAACACATCACCTATTATCTCCAATGCAATCAGCTTAATATGTAAAAAACTATTCATATTCAACCCTTTATATTTAAAGCAATTTCTGCTGTTGTAAGAGTTGCAAATTTCTCACATGTTGTTTGTTTTTATACTACAGATTCATCTTTAAAAGTAACGGAGTGTTGTTTGAAAATGATCTCATACAAATAGGAGTGAAGAGTGAATTCCGACAAAATTTGGGACGTATCGGGCTATTTTACGGTAACAAGTCACAGGCGCCATTGCACAGGTAAAATATTACACAATCTGCGTGTCAAAACATTTCAGTATATTGAAACACTTCATTGATTTTGTTATGTATGATGTCAACACTATGTTTAAAATGGCAACACAAAAAGATCTTTGTAAGTTCAGGATGACAGCTGTTTTTGGCGACAATAATAAAAGATCCAAAATGAAATAACTAGTGCATATCTATTATTATTCTAATATAACAGATTTAAATGGTTGATGAATTATGAAATTGTAATAATAATTGTTTAGTGTAAGTGTAGTAATTCTGTTCTTGAACATTTTTAGTTTACGATTGGAGCTTATATGGAACGACGTAACGAAATTGAGTGTTCAGATGAAACCTGTGGAACCATTATTGGAAGCCGGTGCACAAGTTCAACAAATGCTAACTGCCGAGTGTATGGACGACTATGCTGGTAATGGGAACATATTTCTATTTAATTTCTATTTACAACTAATCCGGTTCGAAGGACCATTAATTACACAAGTTTTCATTATTTTAGATGCCCCCGTGATGTCAGTGTCTTTTGTATACAACAACGTACCTCAAAAGATAACAATGAAACTGCCATTGACTCTGAACAAATTCTTCGAGCCTACTGAAATGAATGGAGAGTCATTCTTCGCAAGGTGGAAAAATCTTGGAGGGTAAGTTGCAATTTCCAAAATTATTCAATTACAAAATAAAATTACTCAATCCGTATAAAATGATGTAAATATGACGTGTGTTTTCAGGGACCAACAACGCGCCCAAAAGATCTTCAAGTCGAGCAGTCCTATGGATTTGGCGGCCGCTCGTACAAAGCTTCTTGGGTTCGGTATGCAGCTTCTGGATGGAATCGATCCAAATCCTGATAACTTTGTGTGCGCGGGTATCATTCACACGCGAACGCAGCAAGTCGGGTGTCTACTAAGACTTGAACCAAATAAGCAAGCTCAGGTATGTTTATTACTTATCTCAATATATGAATACTGAGGGTTTGTGGATTTTCGTAAATTTGTATTGTATGTTTCCAGATGTTCCGGTTAACGGTGCGCTCAAGTAAAGAATCGGTATCCATGGAGGTGTGCAATCTACTGACGGATCAGTTTTAATCATGCATGAGATCATTATAATTATATCTCATTAAAAACTCCAGCGAACAAGGAACAAACTGGCAGAATTTGGTTACTAATTTATTAGTTTCTAAGTGCAAATTTAGTTCACCATTGCTAAACTTTATTTTTTTGGGTACTAATAGAACTATAGTGCTAGCTTCTTTTATATCTTTCTTACACAATTAATCACACTATGTAAAATTACCAGTATAAATTATTGTATTCCAAAGAAAGTTATTTTAGAAGCATATTAAATTTATATATTCCGTTGGCTTATGTGAAATAATCCTGTAAGGATCAATGTTAAATCTGAACTAATGGTGTTTAGAAGAGTATTGATAATGACAATATAGTGCTTTTGAATGTAATCCCCATCCTCGTATGTACGTATTAAAGTAAAATGCACTGATAATTTTATTTCTTTTTGTTTACGAGATAGACATATAATTACTATTGTGAAATGAGATTCATAGCCATTATGTAAGTCACCTATGGTCCACTGTCGTAGCTCTTTCCTTTTGTTCAAAATCCACTCAGGAAACAGCTCAAGGGTTCCAAATATTAAGTAATTGTTTTTTTTATCTTAAGTAAAATGTTATTTGGTAATTATAAGATAGTGCTTTAAAATATATTGTACTATATTTTAAGTTGGTGTTTCGCTTTCTCGGGCAATTCAAAGATATTGTATAATACTTTAAAAATAATAATACTTTGAATATTTCCAATACTTTTGCTATTAGGGATGTTAAAAAAAAAACACTTTTTATCATTGTGCACTCCAAAAGTGGAATTTCCTAAGGTACCTCTTTACATTCTCTCTGTAATATTTTTAATCTAAAGTCAGGTCTATGTAATTACGTCAAGTGGCCACTTAACCCAGCCAATGACAGGTCATAAGCCCTGTAAACGCCTAGATAACCCACATTCGTTTCCAGAGCTTCTCTGTCTCTGTTGAGATATCAATAATATAAATTAATATGTTTAAATAATTTGTTACTTTTCATGATGCATAATATTCTGTATTGACCTATGTACATAATTTATTTTATTTATTTCATGTGCAATAAAGCTGTGTATACACTTGCATATTTATTCTCTTACTGTTTAAAATACAAGTATTTTACATGATTTGCAATATTATCGGTGGTAAATAAATTACAGTTTTATAATGTATAATTGAATTATCGTATTGGTAAATTGCGGAGAAAGTTATTCACTGAAAAAGCACTGGGTATATTATTTGGTAATATTTTATACCTAAATGTAAATTAAAATAAAGGAAGTTTGTTTAACGTATCCCAAAGTTAAAATTTCGTCAGTGTGATTACGACTTTACTAAATTAAATAAATGGTGTATTTCTTAATTTCACTAAAAATATTTCCGACTTATATTATATGTCTATTGAAAGAACTAATAATTTTTCATCCTTTTACAGTCTAAAGCCATCTGTTTTTCTTAAAATATAAAGTTTTACTCGAATCCAATCGTCCAATTATTATTTAATTAGTTTTAATATGATTTGTGTTTATTTTTAAATTGATTGTTCTTTTAAAATTTTGTAAATCTATTTACAAAATAAATTACGAATTTAAACCAAGGAAAACAAGTTTAACAAAAATATTATTTAAAGAACTAGGCAGCAGACTTAGAACAAGAATAAAAACCAATCTGCTTTGGTTTGTAAATATTGCATGATTGAATGCTTTTTTATGATAATACCAAAATTATTGTTAATTACTCTAAGAATTATCATTCCATTTAGATAATTAATATACACTTATATGAATTTGAGATTTATCATTTAAAAATCTCTAATAAAAGATATCATATTCCTAAATAATATAGGTATTCGATACTGTTTTTTTTCACTCAATCTTTCTGAAATAAATTAAGTAAAATATCTATTTATATTAGTTTTGTATTTATTTAAAATTGGGGTGAGAAAATACCACATTTGTAGACATTGTGTTAAACAGTAATTAGTAATGATTTCTTATACCACTGGAAACTTCCTTCAATATGAACAAACATAGTCTTGCAGTTGGGTAGACATCACTCCAGCACTTCAACTTCTTGTCTAAGGCTTTTTGAATCTCTAATAATTGAATGTACTTTCAATTGACATAAGAGTTAATGCATGTGTAGAGAGAATAAGGTTATTATGATCGGTAGTTGTTTTGTGTATAGTAATAATATATTATGACTGTAACTCGTTGGAAACATTTGAATTTCCGCTACCTTTAGTAACCCCTTTTATTGTACATTGCCGTACGGTGTCGATGCGTCGATATGTTAAAAAATAAGAACCAAATTTAGGAAATGTTTGTCTAATTTTAAGGAATCAATGTTTTACAGGTTTTTTGAATTATTGTCTTGGACAAAAATTATTTTGTAATTATTTTGACGAGTTAGGTAAATTGTCATTTTTATGCGTTTGACATTTTTTTTACAAGTCAGTACCTCTCTGAAAATGTATAAATGCTCATAGTTATATTTACCTCTTCTTATTTTCAATATTGCACGCCAAATTCATTTGGGAAGATGATCGCAATATATTAGAGGACATATTTACAGATGAAAAATACTGCAAAAATTTCCTCAAATAACCCATAAATTTATATTGTTGAATCTTTATAATCTATTTAAATATTGTGTTTTGGTTTAATTAAATCATTCTTGTTTATAGTATGTATTTCACAATAGCATAAGTTGTGTATAATTTCAAAAACCTATAATACAAATTCATAATGAGCACCAACATACCCATTTTTTTTTTCATTTTTCTAAAATTTTAGCTTACAATATTTTATATTTCAACTAATCGCTGCTCCAAAAAAAGTTTCATCAAAATATCCGTTAAATTTGTTTGTCGGTACATATTCAATATAATAATAATACATTTATAATGAAAAATTAGTCATTATATCATAAAGATGAATAGGAAACAATTTATTCACGAGTTTATTAGGTATGTCTGAAAATATTATGTGTACATACATCCTAATATTAGGCTGAATATAATGTATGCTGTCTTCGGAGTTATACCGTACAAATAAAAATATTCTTGCGCAAATGCTGTTTTATTTATAAATTTGATAGGAATATGTATCAATGATTAAAGGGTTATAGTGTTATTATATTCATGTCAGTTAGATGATATTGATTCTGAATAGAATGCCTCTGGTTTTTTGGTCAATTTTAATGATAATCAAGCCTTACATCATTTTGTCATTTAAAAATAGCATTAGTCGATAGTTGATACATTAAAATATTTAATTTCTTTACCATGTATATATATTTTAGTAAAAAAAAATACAAGTTTATAAAATTTACAGATCAAAATTTTGGAATCTGAAATAACGTTAAATATTTATGCACTATCATACCAAGTTTACAAAATTTTTAGTCATGAAAATCCACCAGACCATGTACATTTAAAACCAAGTATTGTTTTTACTATGTTCTGAGTAAAATTATTTTAAAAATTACATTTTGGTAATTTAATATATGGGCAGGGACAATAACAATAATTTACCAACACCTGCTGTTGTTTTGAATGATTCCAATGATCTTCTATAGTAATATTTTCTTTAGGCGACTCCATTTGACTCATCTGATTGGATTTACTCAAATCGGTATTGGAAGGTCGTTTGTAAAGTTCTTTGATCTCGCTCCCAGAGCAACTTTTCCCACAAGTGGAGCCCGGCCTCTCGTAACAAGGGACATTGTCCTTGATCACTGGACCAGAAGGAATTGTAGTGCTTTTATCATTACAAGAAGTGCTTTTATCATTATTACAATCACCTTCAGAGAGGTTGTCCCATTTGGCTTTAGTTACAACATACATATTGAACTTTTTATGTCTTATATCAAATGGTGATGACCGCAGAATATGATGCGCCTTGCAGATGTCACATTTACTTAAGAATACGTTTTTTGAGAGTCCTGAAAAATGTAAGGTATTACAATATAAGCAGAGTATTCACAAGTGAACGTAGGCTCCACCCATTTTTGAAAAGTTATCTGTGCTTGGAGATAAATTTAGTTAGCACTAACATAACCATGGTTCATCTCTAAATCTATGATGAATAAAGTTAAATTTTCACTTTGAAAATATATATTATATAAATGTGTAATACAAGTGACAGTTTTAAAATTAATCATGATGGTGTCTAGTGTCTACACTATATAAAATTTAAATACTAGATATGTCGCCAAGTATAGCGCCAAGGTCAGACACACAACTTAGAGTTTAAAAAAATTCACACATTTTTATGCATTGCAAAGACATTGTTGTGCCACTAAGACTTGCTAGTTTTACAGTAATTTTTTACAAATAAAATTGTGCCTCATATTTTAATTAAGTATAAGTATATAAAAATATTTTTTACCTATCGGAACGGAAGAGGGATGGAAATGGTGAGGAATACCAACATGATATTGGCTTTTCTCTGCATCTGAATAAAAAATCGATTGAATTGTAATGGGAAAATCTCTTTTATAATCTTATTTTGCTAACTTTAATTTCTACTCTCATTTACATTCATTAAATTAGGATGCCTACGTAGTAACCCGAAAAATATAATTTATTACAGAAAAATTAAAAGTAATAAAACTCTTAAAATAAAACACACACAGCCCACGAAATACATGTTATATCCAATCCGACCAACATATTCGGCTCACCCGACCAACTCATTTTTAAACCTTTTGAAAATGAAAAGCTAACCCATTTGTACACGTAACAGTTTAAAAAAGGAAAACCAAATCATAAAATATATTTTGATGTTAAGTTGTTATTACTAAATTATTGAGATTATCTCAAAATATACAGGGGATTCTAACAATTTAACATTTTCAAAATCCACTGAAAAATGATTCATGAATATTACTATTTTTGACAGCTCCTGTAGTGTAATGAGAATGAGTAATATCAGGGCTTTTTTTTTAAAAAAAAGGAGCTGGAACGCACTTCATGTCAAGCTTTTTAATTAAAAAAAAATATATTCAAATGTAACTTTAATGAAATTAAAAGGAGCTGAGCCACGAAGCGCACAAAAAAAAGGTTGATTTTTTCAAAATATATTGCAAATATTTTTTTTTTTAATTGATTTTAAAATAAAACCGTGAAAAAAGGTGCCGGAACGCCGTTCCACCGCGTTACATGGAAAAAAAAGCCCTGGGTAATATTATTTATGTTTTATAATACAACTGAGAGACTGAGGGTCCAGATTCGATTTCTGATAACATTACCTAAATTAAAATTATTTTTATGGATCCTGCTTTCTTATTATTTGGCCTCTTGATAAAATAATAAAACGTCGACGAAGAAACATTACTGCCTAAACGATATACAGTTCAAAAATCACTTTTTTTATGAAATTCTCTATCCTCTATTCACAGAGTCGAGACCAGTAGACACACTAGATTAATTTTTCTTTTTGCAATGGTTTAACTACTACCTATGCAGTGCCCCATGCACCATTAGGTGTGGACAAGGGAAGGAATAAATGATAATTTAATTTTTTAATTAAAAACCTTACAGTGTCCATTATCAGGATAATTAATGTTTGGGAGCTGCAATTTTTCTTCTTACCACCAGAGAGAGTCTTAGATTTCACTGAAATATAGTATAAAACATTTATTAAAAAATACTTTTTAAATACTTACCTACAATACGAATATTACAAATTCACAACACAGTGTGTTGCCTATTCTATAATTATCCATTATCTTATTATGAATATCAAATACCTCTACACCATTTTAACAATGAAGTCAGTAGCAAACAGAATATTTTTCATTTGAACAAGAAAAACACTAGGCTTACCCTTTACACTGAACATTAGACTTTTTAAATTGATTTTATGAAATGTTAAAATCTGATAAAGTGTAAATAAAATGTCATAAAAAAACTTTAAAATTGAAGTATTTTATTACATCTTTAGAATGAACTAATAATAAGAATGGCTCTGAGTGATATATACATTAACCAATTCCAAGTAAATAAACAAAAAACTTAAAAAATAAAATTACGTACATCGACGTGTTTAAATTTGGTTAAATAATATTTTTTGGGTTGTTTCATCTGCTATGTAATCCGAAATACCAACATAAGTGTTAAATATTTTCGATCCAAGTTCCGAGTACTATCTGGTGACTATCTGTTCACAGTTATTTTACGTCTAGTTGTGATGCTTTTTTTTTTTTGGACTTCATAATTACTTAGACAGTTTTGAGATCAGCTAGTTAGCTCCATAGCGGAATAATCGGCGTATGTGCATGAGAAGATGTATGAATGTATAGGAAGCAAAGAAAGTATGTCAGGACAGAGTGGTATAGGGTTCTATCCTCTCTGCCTACACCTACGGGGAATTGGCGTGATGGTTAGTTAGTTTATTCTGGTTTATTCTACCAAAACAATGCCAGCTGTCAGCGCGCTAGATTTTGACATTTCGAATTTCGATCTCGGGAAAGGAAGGAAGGCGCGGGGGGGGGGATGCCATAGACAATAATACTGCGATACTTAATAATTTTTAGGCTAAATAAATTTTAAATGTCTCAAGTAAGTATTTCTCCATCTTTTTCTTCTATATTTTTTTATTTAGTAAAAATCAGACTGGACAACCTTACAGTATATGATTCGCAGGTGATTCGCAGTTTCGCACGAGTTTCACATCCATAACCCATAACAAATCCGTGCCTCGATTTTTCCGATTGTAATTTGTAATGTTTTTCCACTGACAGCTGAAAATATATTGTAAAATTTCTTCGGTCGGTTCTAGTTGTACTTATCAGCAGATATTATCATTGAAATAGAAATAAATCATGGTTGTAAGTATTCTAACACTTTTAATTAAATTGTTACTATTTCTCAATACACCTCATAATAATAATAATTTGAGGAAATCCTTGGATATTTACTTTTACTTTGAGATAACGAATTCATCCAAATTGGGTTCTGAATGCCATATCAGATACTAGACCATTAACCATAAAATATATATGGTGTTATTTCCTAATTTGACATGACATGATAACATTAATCGATTTTTATGGTATTTTCGGTAAGCAGTAAAAAAACATATTTTAGTATTGATATACATGCTCTTGATATCGATATAAAATATTGTTTTGGTGCATTACTTTTTTCAATTGTATTTTTATGAATAACTATGGAAATAAAAGGTCAAATAAAGAATCTCCACATCCGCAGAGACAAGTTCTGTTACAACTTTGGAAATCAGCGTTCTTTGTTTTTCCAAAATGCTTGTTTGTTTCTAGGACGTTGAGGAGAATCCAACAGAGACTGAAAATGTGTTCGTGTGGTGGTGCGAGTGCGACCGTTGGATGCCAAAGAAAAAATGGAAAGGTAGCCATAATGTGGTCACCGTGGACTCGGTCAATAATATGGTCACTGTTGTTAAATCTAATTCTTTACCTAACGAACTTCCTAAGACATACTCCTTCGACTCCGTTTTTGGAGTGGATACAACGCAGGTGTGTAAAAAGATTTATGATTTGCACTATTTTACTCTTCATTGTTAGAAGGATATCCTGGAATTATTAATAATAATTTGGACTGCATGAACAAAGGTTAAAATGTCATACATCAGGCACTAATCTCAATTCAAAATATTTTTTTCTGGTTAAGTGCAGTTGATTCTCGATAATTTAAAACTCAAATTAGAGAGTTAAAAAGAACAAGATTTTTTTCCTAGCTCAATGTAACTGGAAGAAATGGGGAACTTCAAACTGTGAAGAGGGGAATAAAACTCAATTTTTATAAAATTTTATCTCTAGTTTTTATGTGACCAGGAAGAAAATTCTATGTATTTAATATAAAGTGTCGAATTATCAACAGTTGACTATTTGTTTTTTCTTTTTGTGCATATTCGCTGGTCTTGAAGAAAAACGACACACATCGGAATAGAAGCAAATTCACTACAAATTAAGCTGATACCAATATACATTACAAATAATATGGTATTTAAATAATTTTAATTAGAAATTAAAAAAAACTAAAATTTTCTACATGTGTTCAGTTTTAGGTTCTAAAACTGCACAAAAAAGTAGAAACTAATTGAAAACACATTAGAGGAAAAGCATATTATTGTTTATATTTCATCTTTCGAAAATAATTCAATTTTGAATTGTGTCAATTTTCTTTCATATCAGCGATGTACTATGTAATAAATTAATATACAAGCGTATATTTCCTGCTGATTTATAAAATGTTCTATCCTTTATTACATATTTAAGATGGACATCTATATTCGCACAGCCAGTCCTATAGTAGAACAAGTCCTGAAGGGTTACAATGGAACTATTTTGGCCTACGGACAGACCGAAACGGGGAAAACTTACACCATGGCGGCATCCCTTCTGCTCCAGAGCTCAAGGGAATTATCCCAAACTCTTTTGCACACATTTTTGGACATATCGCGAAGGCTACAGGGGATGTGAAGTATGTGACTTTATTATTAAACTACTTTAGATTTACTATGTATTTAAAGTCAACCAACAGTTGATCAACCAAATCTATGTGTACATTTAATCCAGATTAAAATTTATGTACATTTAGCGAGACAGATAAGGAAACAAAATGGTGTTGAGTTCTACTGTTTCAAAATATGTGATTTTGGAATTGGAATTTCTATGCAGATAAATCGGGGGGATTAGCCACCAATTAGAAAAGTTTTCTAAAAAAATTAATAAAACTAAAATTAAAAAAAACTAATAGGTTTTAATTTAAATCTAATCAACAGCTGACTATTTTCTAAGTTTTCTAAAAAAAAATTATAAACTTATGAAATAATACCATTTTCAACTGTTATGAGTTATGACTTGCCCATTTTGGTATCCGAACGTACCACCCATTAGGACACTTTAGTATGTATTTAGAAATATTCAGCATAGCATGTGAGTTTACAAGGATAGGGTTTTACACTAGTTTTGCTTTACGCCTTTTTTATGTATCGTGAAATGTTAAAATAGTTGGTTGTTATTTTAAGTTTTCATTAATCAGATTATTTTCTGTTCTAGGTTTTTAGTGCGCGTGACATACTTAGAAATATATAATGAAGAAGTGCGAGATCTGCTCGGCTCCAAAGGCCACAACAAGCAGAGTTTGGAAGTCAAGGAGCGCCCGGACATTGGAGTGTTTGTCAAGGACTTGACCGGATACGTCGTCCACAACGCTGATGAGTTGGAGAGAGTCATGCATATGGGGAACAAGAATCGCGCTGTGGGAGCGACTGCGATGAACACGGAAAGTTCTAGATCCCACGCCATTTTCTCCATCACTGTAGAGTCGAGTACCCTAGGAGCTGATGGCAATCAACATGTAAAATGGGAAAACTTCATTTGGTGGACTTGGCCGTAAGTTGAATTTAGTCTAATTTAAACCACGTTAATCTAACCTCTAATAATAATTGAGCATGTTTTTAGTTATCAATGATGTACATAAAAAATGAAATTTTACTTTCATTTGAATTTAATGCAGTTTATTGGGATTATATTATTTAAAGTTGTTATCTCTTTCAAGTGATTAAATTTTTGTTTAGGGTTCAGAAAGACAGAGTAAAACACAAGCTGCAGGTGCTCGCCTGAAAGAAGCTACTAAAATAAACCAATCTCTCTCTGTACTGGGGAATGTTATATCTGCTCTGGTTGACGGGAAGAGTACTCACATTCCATATAGAAACTCCAAACTGACAAGACTCCTGCAAGATTCTTTAGGAGGAAATTCCAAAACTGTGATGGTAAAGAGATAGTACATCAATAATTCTTTGCTTTTAGTTATTATTGTTAATTTTTACAGATTGAAGCTAAATAATGTTGATATTGTGAATTACAGATCGCAAATATTGGGCCAGCAGATTCAAATTATGTTGAAACTATCAGTACTTTGAGATACGCTAACAGAGCTAAGAATATTGAGAACAAGACACATGTTAATGAGGAACCTAAGGATGCCCTTCTCACACGCTTCCAGCAGGAGATTGATGAGTTGCGGAAACAACTTGAAGATGGTGTTAATGGTAACATAATAGCTTTCAATTCTAAATATTGAAAAAGCATCATAATCCCAACTGCTTCTGGAGATATTGTTTTTTAGTATATTGTAGTTTAAATCAATCCTTTATTTTTGTTTTAGAACTTGGATCTGATTCTGAAAACGGCCTGTCCGATATTGAAGTATCGGATTCTGCTGATGAAATTGAAGACTATGTTGATGAAGATGGAACCGTAAGACGAAGGAAAAAGGTAATTTTTGCTGGTTCTTAATTACTTTATTTGTATTTTTTTATATCGTTGTGTACATATTCCCATTTGTCAAAATTATAACTGAAATATAAAATTATAAAATTGCTTATTATTTTTAGGAATTGGATGAAACTGAAAAGGCAGATGCAGAGAAAGCTCACCTTGCTAAGAAAGCTTTGGAAGAGAAGAGAGCGGAGTTGCAGAGAACCAAGTGTGTTAAATGTTATTTTATTTGTGTCTATAAAAAGTATTTTGCCATAAAAGCTCTTTGGTCTACCACTCACAAATTATTAGTGTGATACTGCAAAAGCCCTTATGGCGACTTCAATGACGTGTTCTTGGTTGAAAAACTGATTTTACAGTAAATTAAAACCATGGCTGCAGAGTTACAAAAAATTACTACAGAAGTTTGAAATTGCCTCTAATTCTGACTCTGATTTCATCATCTAATTTCACGTCAATTATTCCACTGCCATCATTGTAGCTCATGCTTTAGCTTTTAAAATAACTACCTGATCCTTGTCCTTCATCTTTATTAACTTTTAATGTTTTTGATTTTCACAGACAGGCTCAGTTAGATCTCAAGGAAAAGCTTCAGAGGTTGGAGAGTAAGGTGTTGGTCGGTGGTGGAGAGAATCTCCTGGAGAAAAAGCAGAAGCTCAGCAACAACTGCTGGAACAGACTGCTAAGGAACTGCAGCTCCGGCAGATCAATGAAGAGCGACTTCAAACACATCTGCAGAGAAAAGAGGTAAGATGCAAAAATGACAAATTATGAAATGATCCATGTCTGTGTCGAAAGTTTTAAACTTGGTATTCTTTGTCCATCCAATCTATTTCTACTTTTGTTGACTCTGTGTATCAACTTTGGTAACTTGGTAAATTCTGTTAACTTTGCATGTTAATTCGTTCGTTCAACTCTGTCTACTGACTCTATTTGTCGGCTCCAGATTGTCATTGTTAGACTAGTTGGTGGACTTTGCTATGTAGCTTAAACTGTCTAAAACTAATATCAGCATCCACAGTCTAATCTGAAAAGTTGGTGAGGTGTCAAACGCAGTGGACACACATAGTTTACAAACAAGAGGATCGACAGAGTTGACAAAGTAGACATTTTATGCGTAACTTACCTAAATGTCCTTCTCATTTGATTTTTAGGCTGAGCGACTTGATATGGAAGAAAGGTACTCCACATTGCAAGAAGAAAACGCCGCTAAGACTAAGAAGCTGAAGAGAGTAGTTCAGCTCCTGAACTCGGCGAAGGCGGAACTAGCAGATCAGATGAGAGAGCAGCAGAGAGAGATGGAGGGGATTCTGGACAATATCCGAGCCCTGAAAAGGGAAATACAACTCGCTGATCTGGTCCTAGATTCTTATATTCCTAAGGAATATCAGGTTAGTTGAGAGAAAATTAATTTATCAATGCTGTTTTTAGTACAGTTTGGTAAATAGAGACATTTTTTAATAAAAATAATCATTAAACTTTGTCACATACATGGTACTTCAAAGTCTACATAAGTATTAACATTTCTTGATGGTTTTGAGTAGGGAAGAAACATTACTGCCTAAACGATATACAGTTCAAAAATCACTTTTTTTATGAAATTCTCTATCCTCTATTCACAGAGTCGAGACTAGTAGACACACTAGATTAATTTTTCTTTTTGCAATGGTTTAACTACTACCTATGCAGTGCCCCATGCACCATTAGGTGTGGACAAGGGAAGGAATAAATGATAATTTATTTTTTTAATTAAAAACCTTACAGTGTCCATTATTAGGATAAATTAATGTTTGGGAGCTGCAATTTTCTTCTTACCACCAGAGAGAGTCTTAGATTTCACTGAAATATAGTATAAAACATTTATTAAAAAATACTTTTTAAATACTTACCTACAATACGAATATTACAAATTCACAACACAGTGTGTTGCCTATTTTATAATTATCCATTATCTTATTATTAATATCAAATACCTCTACACCATTTTAACAATGAAAGTCAGTAGCAAACAGAATATTTTTCATTTGAACAAGAAAAACACTAGGCTTACCCATTACACTGAACATTAGACTTTTTAAATTGATTTTATGAAATGTAAAAATCTGATAAAGTGTAAATAAATTGTCATAATAAAACTTTAAAATTGAAGTATTTTATTACATCTTTAGAATGAACTAATAATAAGAATGGTTTTGAGTGATATACACATTAACCAATTCCAAGTAAATAAACAAAAAACTTAAAAAATAAAATTACGTACATCGATGTGTTTAAATTTGGTTAATAATATTTTTGGGTTGTCTCATCTGCTATGTAATCCGAAATACCAACATAAGTGTTAAATATTTTTGATCCAAGTTCCAAGTACTGTCTGTTCACAGTTATTTTACCTCTATATATATTTTACCTTATAGTTGTGTTGTTTTTTTTTTTTTTTGGACTTCAAAATTACTTAGACAGTTTTGAGATCAGCTAGTTAGCTCCATAGCGTAATAATCGGCGTATGTGCATGAGAAGATGTATGAATGTATAGGAAGCAAAGAAAGTATGTCAGGACAGAGTGGTATGGGGTTTTCTATCCTATGTCAGCTGCCAGCGCGCTAGATTCTATGATTTTGACATTTCGAAATTCGATCTTGGGGAAGGAAGGAAGGCGCGGGGGGATGCCATAGACAATAATAATCAATACTGCGATACTTAATAATTTTAGGGCTAATAAATTTTATATGTCTCAAGTAAGTATTTCTCCATCTCTTTCTTCTATATTTTTTTATTTTGACAAAAATCAGTCTGGACAACCTTACAGTATATGATTCGCAGTTTCGCACGAGTTTCACATCTATAACCAGAGCTGCCAGACGGAGGGAATTTTCCCACTTTCCGGGAATTTTTGGGCCAAATTTTGAGAAACGGGAAAAACGGGAAGATTCCGAAAAAGAGGGAAAAAACGGGAATTTTCGCACTTGTTGGCATAATTTATGTGAATTTCGCCATTTTCCGTTCAAATACATGGCTTTTATTTGTTTTCGACCGGAGAAGTTGAAGCACAACAACAAAGAAATGTACAAGAAGAAACCCTAGTTTATAGTGTTTCGCCTAGTCTTGATTTTAATTTAATTGGTAGGAGTACCATATGATTTAACAAACTAGTCGCTTTTTATTTTTTCTAGCCTCCTTAACAATTTCCAATGTTTCAATGTTCCTGTGACTTTAAGATGTTACTCTAATTTTTATTAAATAAAAGCCCGCTCTGTTAGGTTAATATGACCTATTTCATGTTTTAAATATTTCAAACCTGGGCGCCATAACGTCGGAACATGCTACCAACCTTGGAAACGTAGCATCTGACTGTGTTTTATTGCGTTTTCAGGCACTTTATACGACCACTAATGTCTCCCCATCTCTTCCCCATACACACAATGACTAAAAATAACATTTTTTCCTTCAAAATGAACGTTTTTAAGCCTTTTGAGAGAAAACGGGAATTTCTGGCCGAAAGTGGGGAAAATTGGCAGCGCCAGGTGGGAGAAGCCGTCTCTCGGATCTGGCAGCACTGTCCATAACCCATAACAAAATCCGTGCCTCGATTTTTCCGATTGTAATTTGTAATGTTTTTCCACTGACAGCTGAAAATATTGTAAAATTCTTCGGTCGGTTCTAGTTGTACTTATCAGCAGATATTATCATTGAAATAGAAATAAATCATGGTTGTAAGTATTCTAACACTTTTAATAAAATTGTTACTATTTCTCAATACACCTCATAATAATAATAATTTGAGGAATCCTTGGATATTTACTTTTACTTTGAGATAACGAATTCATCCAAATTGGGTTCTGAATGCCATATCAGATACTAGACCATTAACCATAAAATATACACAGATAGTGTTTTCCTGGGTTATTATGCCGTGTTTGTGGGCTTGTGTGTCTTGTGTTGCCGACGTTTCGGAGCACACATTGCAGTGTCCATCTTCAGGGCTGAATGTATGAGTGTAGTTTTTAGTGTGTTTAATTGTGAGGAATTTGTACCGTATCGCAGTCGGGCAATGTATGTGGTTAGTGTGTGTGGAGTTTGTACCGTGGGCTTTGGAAGCACCGGGTACCATGAGGTTCGTAGTCGTAACCCATCGTCCCTGTTTATGTTATTAGGATGCTTGTATATTTCTATGGCTTCCTTTATTAAACGGGCTTGATGATTTTTGGGCTTTCCAAGGACATTTGGCTCAAATGAGAAATTATGCCCTGTTTCTATGTAGTGCTCTGCATAGAAACAGGCATTCAAATGAGAAATATGCCCTGTTTCTATGTAGTGCTCTGCATAGAAACAGGGCATAATTTCTCATTTGAGCCAAATGTCCTTGGAAAGCCCAAAAATCATCAAGCCCGTTTAATAAAGGAAGCCATAGAAATATACAAGCATCCTAATAACATAAACAGGGACGATGGGTTACGACTACGAACCTCATGGTACCCGGTGCTTCCAAAGCCCACGGTACAAAACTCCACACACTTAACCACATACATTGCCCGACTGCGACACGTACAAATTCCTCACAATTAAACACACTAAAAACTACACTCATACATTCAGCCCTGAAGATGGGGACACTGCAATGTGCTCCGAAACGTCGGCAACACAAAGCCCACAAACACGGCATAAAAACACAGGAAAACACTATCTGTATTCTGAAGGCCGTGAAAACCTACGAACCTTGATAAAAAATATATATGGTGTTATTTCCTAATTTGACATGACATGATAACATAACATTAATCGATTTTTATGGTATTTTCGGTAAGCAGTAAAAAAACATATTTTAGTATTGATATACATGCTCTTGATATCGATATAAAATATTGTTTTGGTGCATTACTTTTTTCAATTGTATTTTTATTAATAACTATGGAAATAAAAGGTCAAATAAAGAATCTCTACATCCGCAGAGACAAGTTCTGTTACAACTTTGGAAATCAGCGTTCTTTGTTTTTCCAAAATGCTTGTTTGTTTCTAGGATGTTGAGGAGAATCCAACAGAGACTGAAAATGTTCGTGTGGTGGTGCGAGTGCGACCGTTGGATGCCAAAGAAAAAATGGAAGGTAGCCATAATGTGGTCACCGTGGACTCGGTCAATAATATGGTCACTGTTGTTAAATCTAATTCTCTACCTAACGAACTTCCTAAGACATACTCCTTCGACTCCGTTTTTGGAGTGGATACAACGCAGGTGTGTAAAAAGATTTATAATTTGCGCTATTTTACTCTTCATTGTTAGAAGGATATCCTGGAATTATTAATAATAATTGGACTGCATGAACAAAGGTTAAAATGTCATACATCAGGCACTAATCTCAATTCAAAATATTTTTTCTGGTTAAGTGCAGTTGATTCTCGATAATTTAAAACTCAAATTAGAGAGTTAAAAAGAACAAGATTTTTTCCTAGCTCAATGTAACTGGAAGAAATGGGGAACTTCAAATTGTGAAGAGGGGAATAAAACTCAATTTTTATAAAATTTATCTCTAGTTTTTATTTGACCAGGAAGAAAAATTCTATGTATCCAATATAAAGTGTCAAATTATCAACAGTTGACTATTTAAACTATTTAAATGAAAACACTTTGTTTTTAACTAACTTTTTTTTATTTTTTATTTAATAAAAACTCCCGACCGGTTTCGAAACAACACGTGTCTCTTTGTCAAGGGTACAAGAATGAATGAAATTGGATAATGAAGTAAGTTGTGTCAGTGCATATGTTCAATGGTCAGGTCTATTGTTTTTGTCTAAGGTTGAGAGATGAATGGGATGGGTGGGTAATTTATGACTTTTTTTTTTTTTTATGGATTAGATATTTTTAAGTTAAGAAGGGGGGCTGTAGGAAATATATTTTATTTGATTATTTATTAAGTTGCGATTATTATTTAAAGACTTTTTTATTTCAAAAAATTTCTAAATTGTCTAATTTAAAATAGTTTAATGTTCTACATGTAACACTTTTAGCCCGGTATCTTTATTGAAATTATGATTACAACCATACAACCAGCATTCTATACGTCAAATAATTTAGGTGCATTATTAAAAAAATCAGAAAGATAAAGTTTTAAAAATATGATAAATCTGGGTATATATCAATTAAACTGTAACGACTGTGATGCCACATATATTGGAAAAACAAAGAGAAACATAAATATTCGATTAAAAGAACATTTGCGTTGTTTATCTAATAATAATTTTTCAGAATTTGCGAACCATTTGATAGAAAATAATCATAATTTCAATAAAGATACCGGGCTAAAAGTGTTACATGTAGAACATAAACTAGTAAAATTAGACAATTTAGAAATTTTTGAAATAAAAAAGTCTTTAAATAATAATCGCAACTTAATAAATAATCAAATAAATAATATTTCCTACAGCCCCCTTCTTAACTTTAAAAATATCTAATCCAAAAAAAAAAAAAGTCATAAATTACCCACCCATCCATTCATTCATCTCAACCTTTAGACAAACAATAGACCTGACCATTGAACATATGCACTGACACAACTTACTTCATTATCCAATTTCATTCATTCTTGTACCCTTGACAAAGAGACACGTGTTGTTTCGAAACCGGTCGGGAGTTTTAATAAAAATAAAAAAAAGTAGTTAAAAACAAAGTGTTTTCATTTAATAGTTTATAATGAATAACTACAAAGTGAGTGCTTCCAACATTAATTTCATAGTTGACTATTTGTTTGTCTTTTTGTGCATATCGCTGGTCTTGAAGAAAAACGACACAACTCAAAATAGAAGCAAATTCACTACAAATTAAGCTGGTAAAATACAAATATTATGGTATTTAAATAATTTTAATTAGAAATTAAAAAAACTAAAAATTTCTACATGTGTTCAGTTTTAGGTTCTAAAACTGCACAAAAAAGTAGAAAATAATTGAAAACACATTAGAGGAAAAGCATATTATTGTTTATACTTATTTCATCTTTCGAAAATAATTAAATTTTTGAATTGTGTCAAATTTTCTTTCATATCAGCGATGTACTATGTAATTAATTAATATACAAGCGTATATCTCCTGCTGATTTATAAAATGTTCTATCCTTTATTACATATTTTAAGATGGACATCTATATTCGCACAGCCAGTCCCATAGTAGAACAAGTCCTGAAGGGTTACAATGGAACTATTTTGGCCTACGGACAGACCGGAACGGGGAAAACTTACACCATGGCGGGCATCCCTTCTGCTCCGGAGCTCAAGGGAATTATCCCAAACTCTTTTGCACACATTTTTGGACATATCGCGAAGGCTACAGGGGATGTGAAGTATGTGACTTTATTATTAAACTACTTTAGATTTACTTTGTATTTAAAGTCAACCAACAGTTGATCAACCAAATCTATGTGTACATTTAATCCAGATTAAAATTTATGTACATTTAGCGAGACAGATAAAGAAGCAAAATGGTGTTGAGTTCTACTGTTTCAAAATATGTAATTTTGGAATTGGAATTTCTATGCAGATAAATCGGGGGGGATTAGCCACCAATTAGAAAAGTTTTCTAAAAAAATTAATAAACTAAAATTAAAAAAAACAAATAGGTTTTAATTTAAATCACATTTTATATTTTTTCATGGAAAAAATCAAGTTGAATAATTCTCGTTGCATAAGTAGGCTCAATAAACATCGATATCGATAAATATCGGAGCTAAAGAACACGTGTTTCACTATCGTAAAGAAAAAAACATGAAGTATTGCATTTTTCGGTCTGTGGTTGCCTGTCAATAATTACGGAACTTTATAGGCGCCCATCTGTCAAAAGTAAAATAGACGCTTGGAAATACTATAGGAAGAAAATTTCTATGTATCTAATTATAGAGGGTCAAATTATCAACAGCTGACTATTTTCTAAGTTTTCTAAAAAAATTAATAAACTTATGAAAAAAAAAAATTTTCAACTGTTATGAGTTATGACTTGCCCATTTTGGTATCCGAACGTACCACCCATTGTTACACTTTAGTGTGTATTTAGAAATATTCAGCATGTGAGTTTACAAGGATAGGGTTTTTACACTAGTTTTGCTTTACGCCTTTTTTATGTATCGTGAAATGTTAAAATAGTTGATTGTTATTTTAAAGTTTTCATTAATCAGATTTATTTTCTGTTCTAGGTTTTTAGTGCGCGTGACATACTTAGAAATCTATAATGAAGAAGTGCGAGATCTGCTCGGCTCCAAAGGCCACAACAAGCAGAGTTTGGAAGTCAAGGAGGCGCCCGACATTGGAGTGTTTGTCAAGGACTTGACCGGATACGTCGTCCACAACGCTGATGAGTTGGAGAGAGTCATGCATATGGGGAACAAGAATCGCGCTGTGGGAGCGACTGCGATGAACACGGAAAGTTCTAGATCCCACGCCATTTTCTCCATCACTGTAGAGTCGAGTACCCTAGGAGCTGATGGCAATCAACATGTAAAAATGGGAAAACTTCATTTGGTGGACTTGGCCGTAAGTTGAATTTAGTCTAATTTAAACCACGTTAATCTAACCTCTAATAATAATTGAGCATGTTTTTAGTTATCAATGATGTGCATAAAAAATGAAGTTTTACTTTCATTTGAATTTAATGCAGTTTATCGGATTTATATTATTTTAAAGTTGTTTAACTCTTTCAAGTGATTCAATTTTTTTTTTAGGGTTCAGAAAGACAGAGTAAAACACAAGCTGCAGGTGCTCGCCTGAAGGAAGCTACTAAAATAAACCAATCTCTCTCTGTACTGGGGAATGTTATATCTGCTCTGGTTGACGGGAAGAGTACTCACATTCCATATAGAAACTCCAAACTGACAAGACTCCTGCAAGATTCTTTAGGAGGAAATTCCAAACTGTGATGGTAAGGAGATAGTACATCAATAATTCCTTGCTTTTTAGTTATTATTAGAGACTGGAAAATTTCGCGATCGCGATAAAACGAAAAATAACGCGAAATTTGGCATTTTTACGCGAATAACGCGAAATTTGATGTTTTTTAAAAATAACGCGAAATTCCGTGTTTTAGGAAAATAATGCGAAATTCGGCGTTTTAAAAAAATAAACAAGGTTTGAACAGCCATAAAATATTTCGCAGAATATTTTATGTCGCTAACTTCACACTCGTTTCTCTGCGTCATTCTATGGAATATTGGCTTGTATCGAATTGGAGGCCATATTTGTTTTCATAACCGCTTCACCGCTCGCCAGTTCACGTCCTACCGCTACTTTTTACAACAACCGCCATTACTTTTTCATTGCAACCGACCACCGCTTATTCCTTCTGTTTCCGACTACCGATTCTGCTCCCGTTACTGATTATTGCCATTTACCGACCACTGCTACCCACCGCTACCGACCACCGCTTATTCCTACTGTTTACGTCTACTGATTCTACTCACGCTACATTTTCACTTTTTGGATTTTCGCCTCAAAATGCCGAAAGTAAGCGTTTCTGCGTACGTTCGTGCCTCGCAATATTCAAGCCATGGTTTTTACGCCACCGATGAAAGTGTTGTTATGTGCCGATTCTGCAATATGACGATATCTTGGGAACGAAAGGATTCTTGTGAAAAACATATTCATGGTGCAAAACATAGGAAAAATGCCGAGAAGAATTCAGCTGGCACTTCAAAGCAATCTTCGATCATTACGGTGATAAAAGATGTTACCAGACGACAGGACGCTGTTACGGAATTGGCCAAAGACACAACCGCAACCTTTGTCAAAGCCAACATTCCTTTGGAAAAACTTGATGATCCGCATGTCAGAGCCTGGATTAACAAATATGTGCAAGGTATTTAATTTGTTTTTATTTACTTTATTCTGACCGAACCTTTATTTTCAATGTTATTTTACTCATTTTGATAACTTAACCGTTTTAGACACATATTTATCAAGTGGTAAAAATACGACATTTTAACATTTTACCAGTAATTTTTATAGTACGCAGTGAATTTGTTTCGTAAACGTGATCTGATCAAAACGATTTCCATAGCCACAACTTTTACAAACAATATTATAATTTCAAGATTAACGCCGAATGAAAACTGTCACATTTGACATTAGATTTAAAAAATACAGTTTTCCTTTCTCAGTTTACAATTTCCTTTCTTTTTCAGGTTCTGGAGATTTGCCGTGCACCAAAACATTAAGGGAGAAATATCTCGGAACTGTAGCAGCCGACAGAGTTTGTGAAGTAAAAGAAATTTTACAAAACAAAAAAATTGATTTGTTTTGTGACGAAACTACTGATTCTTCAGGCCGTTGTGTGTTCGCCATATTATTTAGAATTAATACAAGTCCTGAAGAGGTAAAACTGTTTGTGGCAGGGGTAAAATTTTTAGAGTCAGCCAATGCTACAAATTGTGTCAGGGCTATCTTAGATGCCCTGAAAGACTACAATGTTGAGTATAAAAATGTGAAGAGTGTAGTGACAGATTCAGCGCGTTATATGACCAAATGTGTTGAGACGTTGAAGGTGGTTTTAGGTGACCATCTTTTGCATGTGCAATGTTGGGCACATAAGCTGAACTTGGTTGGCAATTTTTGGATGAAGGAGCTTGCAGAGCTCAACAATGCAGTCTCAAAAACAAAAAATTTATTTCTTAACACTAGGAAAAGAAAACATATGTACTCAAGTTTTCTGAAAGCCAGACGGGGAGTGGAATGTCCAATTTTCCCACTCCCTGTCATTACCAGATGGAACTCCTGGTTCAAGAGTGCGTTTTATTTGGCGGAATATTTAGCAGACATTGTTGAGTTCTGTAAGAGTGAGGAAATCAAAGACATACACAATAGCGGTATTGACTTTTTTACCTCACTCACTCCAAATGAAATTAACGTCATCTATTGCCAAGCAGTTTTTGCTTGTGAACATGCTAGAAAAATGGTTGATGTCTTAAAATATTTAGAAGCATCTAATTTCCCAACGTCTCACATGTTATATTCTAAATTGAATGAAATAAAAAGCGAGTTGAAAAATATAACAGAAGGGATCTATTTTGAAAAAACACAAGTGGCCCTCATAAATGTCGACGAAGGGCCACTTAAAAGAACAGCTGAAAATGCTTTAAAAAAGCTAACAGAGCTGATTGAAAAAGATCCAAATCGTTCTGCGTACGAAGTTTTAAGTTTATTTGATCCGAGCAATGTTTTGATCGCTAACATGTCCCCGGGGTTAGTGTCTAAGTTAAAAGAAAATAATTCTTTAAAAGATTTTAGCACACAGACGCTAACCACGGGGTACAATGCATTAAAAAAAACATTAGACTCGCAAGTTTCTTTAGGAGGGAAAGTAAACATAGCCGAGGCACTCAAATCGGTTCGGCTGGCAAATCCTCAATTTGCAGATGCTTGCTTAGAATCGATTTGGGTGCCTTGTGCTAATGTTGATTCCGAGAGGTTCCTGTCTTCGTACAACACTGTACTAAGTGACAGAAGAAGGAACCTCAAGGAAGAAAATCTGGCCACACTGGCAATTTTTAATTTTGAACATTAAATTATAATTGCATTAAAATAAGATTGTATATATTTATGTTTGGTTTATATAGTTTACTTTATATATAAAAAATAAACTTTTCCATGTATGTTAATGATTTTGAAACTCACCATCAAAGTGAAAGTCATCGGCACACATATATTTTCCGCGTTTTATGTAATATTTGCTTAATTTTTTGTATTAAGTTTTTTGAAAAATATATTACAAGTTAGTTTATAATATATTTATGTAGTTAATATTCAGTGTTTTTAATGTTGTATTATTGTAAAATAAATATTTTTAGTGCAAAAAAACAACGCCTTTGACTTTTATTATCAACCCGTGTACTGAAATTGGTTCTAAAAAATAACACCGCCAGTTTTCAAAAATAACACCGCTTTTGGCAAAAAATAACACCGCTTTTCACAAATAATAACACCGCTATTTTTCCGGTCTCTAGTTATTATTGTTAATTTTTACAGATTGAAGCTAAATAATGTTGATATTATGAATTACAGATCGCAAATATTGGGCCAGCAGATTCAAATTATGTTGAAACTATCAGTACTTTGAGATACGCTAACAGAGCTAAGAATATTGAGAACAAGACACATGTTAATGAGGAACCTAAGGATGCCCTTCTCACACACGCTTCCAGCAGGAGATTGATGAGTTGCGGAAACAACTTGAAGATGGTGTTAATGGTAACATAATAGCTTTCAATTCTAATTATTGAAAAAGCATCATAATCCCAACTGCTTCTGGAGATATTGTTTCTTAGTATATTGTAGTTTAAATCAATCTTTTATTTTTGTTTTAGAACTTGGATCTGATTCTGAAAACGGCCTGTCCGATATTGAAGTATCGGATTCTGCTGATGAAATTGAAGACTATGTTGATGAAGATGGAACCGTAAGACGAAGGAAAAAGGTAATTTTTTCTGGTTCTTCATTACTTTATTTGTATTTTTTTTATATCGTTGTGTACATATTCCCATTTGTCAAAATTATAAACTGAAATATAAAATTATTAAAATCGCTTATTATTTTTAGGAATTGGATGAAACTGAAAAGGCAGATGCAGAGAAAGCTCACCTTGCTAAGAAAGCTTTGGAAGAGAAGAGAGCGGAGAGTTGCAGAGAACCAAGTGTGTTAAATGTTATTTTTATTTGTGTCTATAATCAATATTTTGCCATAAAAGCTCTTTGGGATTCCACTCACAAATTATTAGCCCTTATGGCATCTTCAATGACGTGTTCTTGGTTGAAAAAATTATTTTACAGTAAATTAAAAACTATGGCTGCAGAGTTACAAAAAATAACTACAGAAGTTTGAAATTGCCTCTAATTCTGACTCTGATTTCACCATCTAATTTCACGTCAACTATTCCACTGCCATCATTGTAGCTCATGCTTTAACTTTTAAAATAACTACCTGATCCTTGTCCTTCATCTTTATTAACTTTTAATGTTTTTGATTTTCACAGACAGGCTCAGTTAGATCTCAAGGAAAAGCTACAGAGGTTGGAGAGTAAGGTGTTGGTCGGTGGAGAGAATCTCCTGGAGAAAGCAGAAGCTCAGCAACAACTGCTGGAACAGACTGCCAAGGAACTGCAGCTCCGGCAGATCAATGAAGAGCGACTTCAAACACATCTGCAGAGAAAAGAGGTAAGATGAAAAAATGACAGATGATGAAATGATCCATGTCTATGTCGATAGTTTTAAACTTGGTATTCTTTGTCCATCCAATCTATTTCTACTTAAGTTGACTCTGTGTATCAACTTTGGTAACTTAGTCGACTGTTAACTTTGAATGTTAATTCGTTCGTTCAACTCTGTCTGCTGACTCTATTTGTCGGCTCCGGATTGTCATTGTTAGACTAGTTGGTGGACTTTTCTATGTAGTCTAAACTGTCTAAATCTAATATCAGCATCCACAGTCTAATCTGAAAAGTTATTGAGATGTCAAACACAGTGGACACACATGGTTTACAAACAAGAGGATCGACAGAGTTGACAAAATAGACATTTTATGCGTAACTTACCTAAATGTCTTTCTTATTTGATTTTAAGGCTGAGCGACTCGACATGGAAGAAAGGTACTCCACATTGCAAGAAGAAAACGCCGCTAAGACTAAGAAGCTGAAGAGAGTAGTTCAGCTGCTGAACTCGGCGAAGGCAGAACTAGCAGATCAGATGAGAGAGCAGCAGAGAGAGATGGAGGGGATTCTGGACAATATCCGAGCCCTGAAAAGGGAAATACAACTCGCTGATCTGGTCCTAGATTCTTATATTCCTAAGGAATATCAGGTTAGTTGAGAGAAAAATAATTTTTATCAATGCTGTTTTTTAGTACAGTTTGGTAAATAGAGACATTTTTTAATAAAAATAATCATTAAACTTTGTCACATACATGGTACTTCAAAGTCTACATAAGTATTAACATTTCTTGGTGATTTTGAACAGGGGATATGTCATTGTGTTAGAAAATTTGAAATGTAATTCTGCTGTAACTGGGTTGATGCTGGTTTACTTGCAATATGGAGCATATAGCATCATGTAGGCATATGGGAGTATGTAAATTATTAAAAATCAACACTCATTATTAAATTATTTCAACAGTGGGGTAGGTCAATCAGCCCTCATAATTCTATATTTAAGTAAAAGCGTTATGCATGAATCATTCTTGTTTTGTCAATGTATTTTATATTATGTTAGACACAAAACTGTTGATTATTTTATGATAAGCTATATGTTTCAGATAATATTGTGCTCTAATTATGTAAATATATGTTGTTTTAGAAACTGCTGGAACAATACATTCACTGGAATGAAGACATCGGAGAATGGCAAGTTAGGTGCGTGGCGTACACGGGTAATAACATGAGGAAGCAGCACATACTGAACATGCAGAATAAAGAAAGAGAGGTAAATATTATTGAAATAATGCTTTTTTGAGGTACGTGATATAAATGACTGTCAAATGCCTCTAGTGAAATGAATTATTTTTTTTCTTTATTGTTTAAAATCGTGTTACAAAATAAATTAAGATTTTAGGTGCAATTAATAATATCATTACTTTATCTCTAATAGAGTAAAAAACCTGTGAATTCCAAAAGAAAAACATAATAAAATTAAATATCAGGGTGTTTTTTAACCAACTTATTTTTTTATCAAACCGGGTATTAGTTTAAATTTTGTAAACACCATCACTTTTTCTTTTCTGCAGCATGAGAGTGTAGACCTATCGGGGCAATACCTTACCTACGGCAGTGGCGTCACTACTGGAGCCACTACGGAGAGGCGCCCGCGGTCAGCCAGGACGGGAATATACGGTGTCCCACGGCCCGCCACTGCTCGCTCACAAAACAGGCGCTAGATCCCGTCATATTGTTCTGGGAAACACTTGCACAATTATTTGTTGACAGCTTATGAAGTGACTATCATGGTATATGAATGTATTGGAGGGAATGTTTCCAAATCGACGCCTCCTACGTAAAATATCGTAACCCACAAATCGTCGATTTTGTAGTTTTGGTGGATTTTGTCTGTATTTAACTATATCTTTAATTCTACCAAAACAAAAAAAATATTTTGCCAATAATAGGGCTTTTTTGGGGCGTATTTTGTCGTATCTACAACCAATGCATACGGACGAAAATATTTTCTAATGCTCCTCCTGTAAAATCGCATTTTGTGGGTTACGATATTATACGTAGGAGGCGTCGAAATGTAGGTGACAACTTTGCTTGTAGATTCTGACATGTTTAGGGTTTATATGAAAATGGAAAATATTTCGCCGGTTGTAAACATGAGTGCTAAGGTCAGGCTTTTTCTGAATTGTGTCAGCCTGTTCTACATTCTAATTGCTATCAGTAGCTGCCCACTGATCAATGAGCCGGACCTGGGGCCTCGAATATTTCAAGTTAGAATGGACAAAGCCAGCAGGCTCAGCGTGTGCGTTAGAAAGTAAAAATATAGAAATGCAGGTCTAGATTGCGGATCTGGTCATTAGGTCTGGCTGCTGGTGTATGGGTACCTATTACATATTTTTTATTAACAGTATTAATTTAGATTTTCACTAGTAAAAAATAAATTATTCCACTCATTCTTGGTATAGCTATTCAAGAATATCCGTATTTATTAATTTCATCATCAAATACTGCTAAATTATGGCATTTTTTCTCATTGCTCGCTATAATTTTTGTAATTGTGAAAACTTTGTACCAAATAATGTATTTTATTTCACATTATTCGCAGTTTGGTAATTAACTGACGTTTTTGTGATAAATTTATCACAGTTTATTGGCTTGTTCATAGTTTCTCGTGGCAATTATTATTTTTTGAGAAAGATTTGAGATTGCTACAATTTGTAAAGTTATATTTTTATACTTCCACTTATTACTTACTTTATAATTACACTTTGAGCAATTTTCTTTTATAAATTGATGAATTTTTTAAAAAATGTTTTGTCTCCATTGAAAACAAAGGATTTTTTCTAATTTCATTCGCAACTGATAGTCATGCACAAAGACGTAATTTAGAATTCATAATATTTTTTTACTGTTTTTTATTTATAGATGATATTGAAGTATTTATAACCTAATATCCCCATTTTTAAAATTAATATTTAAATAGATCTATGTGGGCTTTGTGATTTTCGAGTGCAAGCAATTTGAGGTAGTTCACATTCATTTTTGATGAACGTAGGTGCTTTTTTAGGTAATTAAATATTTTAATTTTAAACTTTAACAAATGGTTCCATAGAAATCAATTTACCATAAATGCATTTTTTTTTACAGTATTATTATATTGTTTAAACAATTATCTCAGATTTTATGGGTTTAATGATGGGCATTTAACTATTTAATTAACTGGTTATGATATTTTATTTATGAGATTGTATTTTTTTTTAAATAGTAATATTTGAATATTATCCCTATCACTGTAAATTTAACGCCAGCATAATATTAATATTTGATGTGATATGGTATTATGTGTATACATATATATATATATTTTTTAAGAACACTTATTGTATATAATTTAAAATATCTTTTGCTAACCATTATTTTTGTAAATTATTTGTTTAAGTAGTATATGTTTTTTATTTTTGCGGAATGTTTATTTTATAATGGTTTTTGGACTTGGACTAATGGACTTTTTTTTAAATTGATTGGCTACATGGCTAAACCCTCTCAGAGACTTTATTATTTAGTATTTAAATACAATGTATTGAATTTTTTTGATTTCTTTGACATCACCTTCATAGAATTTAAAAAAAATCTAGTCTTATTTTAAAATTGATTTATTTAGTACCTACTTATAGATATTTTTAAATATAGATTTTCTATTCACAGTTTTATAATATATTTTGTTACCACTCACAAATTGTAATGTATTCATATTTATGAAAATAAATTTAATTGAAAGCTTGATTTGTTAATTAATATTCCCTTTTCCCCAGAAACAGAAGTTGTTTACTCATATAATCCAATAATTTTATTTACAATCCATTATATTTTTTAAATCATTTCACAAACATACCATCTATTAGACTTTAGAATATAGTTTGTTACTTACTACATTCCCTTATCCGCACCTAATGGTGCATAGGGCAACTGCATTGGAATACCAAGTGCAGTGTATCTTAATCATTTTTATTACATGAAGGTAACATGATCAGTTTTACGCCTCACTGCCAGTCCAAAGTATCACACATTAAATATTTATATGAAAGCACATGTAGCTCCACAATCTAGGCAATAAGTTTATGCATACTGGCGATACATTCGATGTCAATT
Source organism: Micrasema minimum (assembly GCA_022494985.1). NCBI lineage: Eukaryota > Metazoa > Arthropoda > Insecta > Trichoptera > Brachycentridae > Micrasema > Micrasema minimum. Next base: position 16,195 of record JAGVSP010003628.1, on the reverse strand, counting down.
TTAATGCCTACAAGTTGGCACTTCTAAAATTATTTTCATGGCCGAATTATGATCGATTAGTGTGCATACAATTTGGGTTTTTAAAGTTTAATGTTTTAATGCAATGTTTATTTGATGCTGGATTATTTTAACATTTTTTATGTATATTATGATTTCGTGTATTTGCTGTAAATATTTAATATGTAAAAGGCACTGAGTGCCGTTTATTTTAATAAAATAAAAAATAAAAATAAAAAATAAATATTTTATGTTGACCCCCTACGATAATCGAACTCGCGAACCTGATTGCGCGGTAGCCAAATGTTCTACCACCATAATATGCTACGAGGTGGACAAATCAATTAAACTTTCAATGTAATACTTGTGCCTCATCACCAATGTATCTACATTTAGATATAGCATAGCGTATTTATGACGCAATCGGTAAATTACAAATTAACGATTCGCCGCCTGAGTGCTAACGTATCCAATCGACCATTTTTTAGTGAAAATTGAGTTTTAAATGCAGTATTGTTAAGGATTAAATTCCGCGATAACGATGATGCGTTAATTTTCTGGAAAAAAACTTTAATCTATATATATAAAAATGAATGTAAGTTTGTATATATGTTTGTCCTTTATAGATTCGTAAACCGCTTATCCGATTGCAATAAGTTGTTCTAGAGGGTTGTTTTATTCACTCCTGGGAAGGTTCCTGCATTATAACATCCATTTTATAATTTTTGTATTTGTGTATTTGATATGATTTAGTGACAGTTCCGGTGAATTTTAGATGCGCCATGTAACCGATAGAACTGCATAGCTAAGTACATAAAGCTTATAAAAAATGTCGTCAAATAATGCTGTACAGCAAAAGGCGCTAATGTCGTTTTCATCACGTAATACAATTTATTTTTATACACCTCGAACTTTCAATTACATTTTTAAATTTATTTACACCCCGATTCGGACTTTTTTCACAATAAATAAGTGCCGTGAATTGGTTTTGAGCTATCGAGTGCATTTTTTACCTCCGAAAAATGTTTTTTTGTTCAAGATTTCTGTGTTAGTTTCATCGTCAGTTTTTCTCTATGAGAAAAAAAAAATCGTTTGACAAGGGCTTCTCCTGATCGAGAATAACTCTGCAGAGCTCTGTTTTTTGCAATAAATAGAAAGAAGACAAAATTCCAAGTTCAAAGACACCTAAAAATCGTTTCTAGCTGGGAAAATAAAAAAGTTATAACGTTTAAAAACATTATTTTTTTTACTATATAATATTTTAAGTTTAATCTGTTATAATTTTTATGGCTATGGAATAAAATCATTAACAGACAGTGAATTCGTAATAAAAGTACCTACCTTATAATTCGTTTGGAGTTTATATTATAGGTAGTCTACCTAGAAGTTTTTATTTTCTCCTTCGAGCTACAAGAATCTTTGTTTGAAATTTGGAGCATTTGCTACTACTACTCTCCCTTATCCGCACCCAATGGTGCATAGGGCACTGCATTGGTACACCAAGTGCAGTGTCTCTTGATCATTTTATTACATGAAAGTAGATGATCAGTCTTACGCTTCAGTCCCAGTCCAAGGTATCGCACATGAAATATTAAATGTAAAAAATAACATGTAAATAAATCATATTTCATCTTGACCCTCTACGGGAATCGAACCGGCGACCTCATACACGGTAGTAAAATGGGCTACCACTGTGCTACGAGGTGAACATATGGATCATATGGACTCGCACAATTCCCGAAAAATATATATTCTATTTGTATAATGCCGAATGAGTTTTAATTTTTTTTAAATTTAATAATTATCATCACCATTACTTCCTATTACAGAATTGCTTCCATGCACAGCATATGGATTTTTTTTTAAATTCCAAAATGGCGGGCGTACCTTTTTTTTCGTAAAATAAAGTAGGGTATCGTTTTAAGGTTTTTTAAGGGTGCTGATTTCTGAATTTCGAATTTAGAGTTTATTTTTAAATCCAAGATGGCGACGCAACGTTTTTTCATCAAATAAAGTTGGGTATCGTTTTAAGGGTTTTTAAGGGTCCTGATTTCGAATTTAGCTTTTATTTTTAAATCCAAGATGGCGGACGCAACTTTTTTTCATAAAATAAAGTTGGGTTGTATCGTTTTAAGCGTTTTTAAGGGTCCCTGATTTTTCGAATTTAGCTTTTATTTTTAAATCCAAGATGGCGGACAAAGCTTTTTTTCATAGAAGGATGTTGGGTATCGTTTAAAGGTTTTTGGGGCCCTGATTTCGAATCTAGCGTTTATTTTTAAATCCAAGATGGCGGTCGTCCCTTTTTTCAGAAAATGAAGATGGGTATCGTTTTAATGGTTTTGGGGGGCCCTGATTTCGAATCTAGCGTTTATTTTTTATTCCAAGATGGCGGTTGTCTCTTTTTTTCACAAAGTGAAGAAGGGTATCGTTTTAATGGTTCTTGGGGGCTCTGATTTCAAATTTAAAGTTTATTTTGATATCCAAGATGGCGGACGCACCTTTTTTTTCATAAAATGAAGATGGGTATCGTTTTTAGGGCGTATGGGCGTCCTGATTTCGAATTAAGAGTTTATTCGGAAATTCAAGATGGCGGACACACACATTTTTTTCATAAAATGAAGGTTTGCATCGTTTTTAGGGCGTGTTCGCGTACTGATTTCAAATTTAAAGTTTATTTTGATATCCAAGATGGCGGACGCACCCTTTTTTCATAAAATGAAGATGGGTATCGTTTTTAGACGATACGGGCGTCCTGATTTTGAATTAAGCGTTTATTTTTAAATCCAAGATGGCGACGCACATCTTTTTATAAAATAAAGAGATTGGTATCGTTTAAAGGGTTTTGGGTGACCTGTTTTCGAATATAGAGTTTATATTTGAAATCCAACTTGACGGACGCACCTTTTTTTCATCTAAGAGTAAATTCCATTCATGCGTCGGACCTGCCACACACATTTAAAAAAAAAAAAAAATGTCCAAGGGTTTTTCAAGGGTATAGAAGTCCTCATATTAAATTTACGAGTCGGACAGCCAAGAAATTTAATTGTTTATGCCAAAGACGGATAAACAAAAAATATATTATAAATACCTACCATGAAGCACTTGAAAAATAAAGTCACCAAAATAAAATAAATAACATTTACACTATACCTTTATACATACGAGTATACACATTATACGAGTTATTCAATTTTCATAAATGCATTTATCATCAGAAAGAAAATACAAAGCATTCCTTCTATTACCAATTCCCAAAGAAACGAGATAAATCTTTCAAATTTCAATCGATATTTCTAGAATTACCTGTTTCTTCTGCGGCAAAAGTATGTATTATTACATCGGCATCGGTATGTTAGAATTCTATTGTGCGTGGGAATTTTTAAAGTAAAATATGGAGGTTGAGAGTTCATCTCTACTGAAATTAACTTTTTTGCAATCGATTATATTTTTTTGTACATCATGAAATGCATACTTTTATAGGTAAGCACCTTACAGACAATATTAGCAGGTTATTTTTAAAAACTAAAAGATGTACAAATCAGGCATTTTACTTTTATAAAAAATTGAACTTTTGGTATTGTGTATTCTACCTCAGTACTGATATTTTGACACATTTTAAGATGAGATAAGGATAACTTAAGGTTTATTAATATGTTTAAATAAATTCATGATCATTTAGGGTTGTGAGGATACATTAGGATCCAATGTCAATAATGTTTAATTCTGTATCTTCAGATGTAAAAACTTTTTGAAAATGAAGCGTAAATTAATACTTGTTTTTATTTTTTTCGAAGAATGCCAACCTTTTTAGACTTTCCTTTTTTATACTTTTGAAAATAAAATTCAATTTTCAATTTGTCTACTTAAATCTTTTCACAATTGATCCTTAAAATTTAATATGAATTCACAATAACAGTAATACCCAAGACGACGGTTCCACCTCCCCGATATTGGTTTTCATCTCTTCCTTAATACCTAAACAATAATATTGCTCTCACAACCAAGAAAACCTGTGATAATTAATGATCCTTTATTAGACAATGTACGAACCGCAAAGTTTTGATCCCACGTGGTGCTAAAAATAAGGGATTCTAGTAACGTGAATCCACTAAATTGTCACTTGGTACAAAATAGTGATGTGCGTGTTATTTGTAGATGTAATCGAAATGTTTAAGTTAACGGTTTTGTTATGGATAATAGTACCATTTAAATCAAAAGCATAGTGTAATCATGTCATAAAATTTATATTTGATATATTTTTAATTATTAATATATTCTAATAATGGCACCTAATTTTTTTTTCTACAATAAATAAATTTTCAGATATCAAAGTTATAAAAATTAAGGAGAAATTAAGACGCATTTATGATCCTTATTAAAAACACGCGAATCACAAAATTTGATCCCACGTGGTGCTGGCAAAAGGATTCCTACAGTTTGAATGATATTTAGTGACTATTTGATAATGTGCGCATGATTAATTGGGATATTTAAATGATTTTGTATCAGTTTTTTGATACCAATAAATCGTTTTATTCATTTGTAAAAATTAGTTATTTGTAGTGATTTTAGAATCTAGATTAATATTTAAACATACGCAATTATAAATGCATCTTAATTATCCTATTTAACTCTAATTCTATTTCAACAATGTTATATCAATGAGTACAAAGTAAGCGAAAATTTCCGGTCAGAAACATAGAGTAATTTTTTAAGATATTGAAAAATAATGAACTCTACTATTTTTTTAATCTTTATTACAAAAATTAAAGAAATTTAGTTTTAAATATTTAGAATACTAGTTTAAGAATTTACTAAAAATTACAAATATTAGCAAATATGAGAATTTGTAAATTCAGATTGTAAAGTGGTTTGATAGACCTTAAGCTAAGTCGCGCTCGTGCTTAAAGATTACATATTATTATCATATTTTATTTTACTGTATATTGCATCGACCTTGATTATGTTAACATTATATTATTTTGAATGCTTTAGTCAGTTGGGGTTATCATAAAACATATAACCAAACAACTGTATTAAAAAAGATGATCTTAATTGTTCGCATCACTAATCAGAGACATGCATAATCCAATGGGGAATATAGACGTACAAATATCAGTTACATATTTCATCTGAGGAAATACGTAAGGACCTCAATGGTTTATCCCTTCACTTTGGACACCACTTCAATTTCCGACAGAACTGAATCACACAGAAAGGTCCAGTGCGTTTAATCACGAAGCTACAGTTGAATAGGTTAACGGTTTAACCTCCAGCCTCGTCTTTATTCCAATAATATCTTCCAATCTATTTAATTGGTGCGCAATTATTAAGGAGACCCTTATAACTTAATAATATTTTAGACCATCGTACCCCCGATAACTACTTCTGCAATCGTCTGATTCCAATTATTAAAAACCACCATTCTATAAAATTTGAATGAAGTTAGCATAAAATACAAGGGAATAATATAATTATTGATTCATTTTAAAAAATAAAACTTCCAGACTTTAAAATTTATGGCACATGGCATGCTGTTTTGTGAATTTTAGTTAATGCTTTTCTTAAAACAGATTAAATTGTCTAGTTAGACGAAATACAATTTTTGGTTAAAAAACAATATATATCCTTATAGTAAACAAGAGTTACGGTAATTACCGTAACTCTTGTTTTAAGTAAATTTTGTAATAAAAAGTAATTAAAACATTAAATCAAATTAAATCTTGCAACAACTATATCAGTAAACTTCAATCATGGATGCTAGGATGAAATAGTCTTACACTTCAGTGGCCAGATCTAAGGAAACGCCATTACACAAAAAAATTAATACGTGAAATAATCAATATGAAAATAAGTGTCCATAAATTTCCAATTTTTTTTACTAATTTTACATAAGTGTTTTTATAAATTTGAGTAATCTATGAAGGAAATTGGGCAAATTTTCTTGAATATGATTTGAACCTTCGATTATGCAAAATATAGACCACAAAAGGTAAGATTTCAAATAAATTACAACTGATATCCTAAAAAATGAAAACCCTTTCTGGTGTGTGCTGAAAAAGTTAAGTGAAAATTATATTGAATTTTCAAAAACATTTCTTTTAAACACAAACTAAACTTGATTGATACTCGTATAGATTTTTATACAAAGCCAGTAAGTGACGTGCAATACAAAACAATATAGATCTATTAGACTAAAACTCAACAACGAGATCTCTTAGCTTTTATAATAAAATGAAATATATATTGTACTTTTCATTGAATATCTATTATTTTACCATAAAAAAAAATAAATATGATAACATAATAAAAAAAAATTGTTGCTAAGTTTTGTTTGTTAAAGTTTACGTATTTAGATACTATTAGATATAAAAATTCTATGAATTCAACGAAAAGCTTGAACAATTTTGATTATGAATACAATACAGATTATTTACAAAACACCGAGTGGGTAGTGGATGGAAAATGAGAATATTTTAACCTTCTCCTTTAAAATAATCTGAATCTCAGGAGGTCGAAGGAATTAACGATCTGAAAAATAAGACTAAACCAATTATATAAATTAATCCTACTTGAGATGCTCTCAGCCGAAAAACAGGAAGTTAATGTGCTAATCGAGATGTAGTGAATTCCATTTTCCAAAATTCCTTGACACACTTCAATAATTTTATTGTGCCGTGGAAGTTTGTTTTATATCGTCGAAACTTTTAAATGGGAGAGAAATTGATGTAATTCATAAAGTTCCAAGACAGTATAAAATGAACACCGGGATTCGGTAAATGAAAATTTCAATTATATTTTTTGCGGTAATTTGATAACGCGGAAATAATTAGAATTTCGATTTGTACGTCAAAAGCTTGCCCTGATTACGTATCTTTGATGAAAATGGCGGCCGGCCGCGCCGCCCCGTAGTGTTATGATTAATAAGCTAATTTAATACCGCAGTTAGCAAAAGCAATTAAAATAATTTTGTTTTTTTAGACCTGACATGGGAGCATGCAAGAAAACATGTTGCCGATTGGCTTACTTAGAGGTAGTTGGTGGAAGAATCCATATGCTTTTTTTTTTTTCCAATTTTTCAAGGCATAAAGTTCCGGAGTCCCCGGAGGTCCTGAGCATCCACTTTTTCATAATAATCTTTCATATGTGATAACCTTGACTGGTACTGACGCGCAAGACCTGATTTCATCCTACCTTCATGTAATAAAAATATTCAAGATACACTGCACTTGGCGTACCAATGCAGTGCCCTATGCACCATCGGGTGCGAATAAGGGAAAGTAGTAGTATGTAACTTAAATTTACAAAGACTTAAGAGATACTTTAATATTTAAGTAAATGTTTCTACTTATTTAATAGAGTAAAATACCTCATGTTTAAAGAATTTATTTCTAGAATCACGCAACGGAAATATCACTTTTTTCGATTTTCATAAAGTTTTTTGATGAAAATAAAATAAATAGTTTATAACAACAGTAATCCAGGCTCTACCCAAAAAAGGCTATTTGTTTTCCGAATAATATTATAAATGTAATCCCGCTGGAAAGAACAACCAAACCGAATTGTATTGGTCGTTGATTTTTGTACAGAAAAAGGACATGATACGGAATAATCCTTGGTTCTACAAGTCATTTTACAGTATAGACACTGTAAAAGCCGGGAACAGTATTCAATCAAATAGGTCGTATTTACTGCTGTGGTTTTTATTTCCTACATATCTGAGCTTTTAAGATAGAGTTAAATATGTGAATTCGAGAGCTACCTTTTACCAAACAGTCGGAAATAACTGTACTCGAAAAGCAGAAAAACGAAGTAAGTGGTAGAAACGAGGAATTTATTTTGAACCAAGGGATTGCCAATCAAATCTTATCTCAAACACAGAGACCACAATCCGGATCTGAAATGTCGACAATTGATGACATAAAAACACATCGGTAACGTCCAAAATATAATAGGATTGACTCACAAAAAATGTATACTATCACGGGAACACACACAAGGGCGTGAATGACCTAGCCCCCAACCCAGCCGTTATCTCCAGTACACTGACCGTTCCTTACCTAGCCGACGTACCAAACAACCGTCACACCCCCTATAACCCCCCCACCTCCGCAACAAACCCGCCCTCTTCCTCCTCGATGCCAGTGTACCCGCAACCACACTACCCCAATCCCACCCTCCAACCACAGACCGCAAGGATAAAAAAACCAAACCAAAAACAAAAACCACACTCATAGTAAAAATGACCTATCCACGGTTGAGGAGAAAGACCCACCTCCATTACGGGTAGAAAACTCACGCCAAGACCGGTGCACCCGTCCCACATGCGCTGGGTCAAGACCAGGATACCTAAAAGGAAACATTTTTGATATTCACACACACCCATGCCCAGACTGACACGTGATGTCACCGCACAGTAATAATCGACTAATAAACGTAAAGCAACAGAAGATACAAAGAACCACGAAACAATCAAATAATCTCAGAAAACACCAATATCAAAGGACCAAGAGAAATACTGCCGTGTGCGAAACCAAGGCTAAAAAACCCAAACTACACTAGTACCCCTGCCCGAAAAACTTACCTAAATTAACGCGGGAGTTAAAAGTATACCCTACCACACAAAATAAAGGTGTCCAAACCAAAGAAACTAAACAACAAAACATAAAAAATCGACACAAAACTATAAATCGCAGAAAGAAAGTGTGTCGCAAACCACGCCAACCCATTTCACACACTCCACTATTCTCCACTAAAGACCCCCCTGCACTCCCAAAACACCAAGGCCACTATTCCCCGTAATCACCCACAAAAAGCACCCGCAGCTCCCACGCCCAACCACTGTCCCCATTACCACTACGGCAAACTCCACTACGAACAACCAGATCAACCCCAAACCCACACGTCACGATTAACCCTAAAAAAAATGGCTATACCACAGCCACACGTCACCAAACACCAACCCATCCACCTCCACCCCCACCCATACAAACGCCCCCCACCGCAAACAAACACTCTGTACCAATAAAGTGCCCGACCCCGAAAATAACTGGTACAACATCACACGACCAAAGGTAATATAATAACGCGTTCAACCTGCCAACAAAATCACACAGGGTACCCCCAATTTCCACACAAGCCAGTGGCCAAGATAACACCAATTTGTATAAATCTACCCATAACAAAACAACTATGTATAACTTAAAAAATACTGAAAACTCCCGTTTTAATATTATTACATATGAAAATCCAAAACAAATATAATAAGACCCGTGGGAATTGATGGTAACCGATCATTAAAATAGTGGTCATCATGTCCAAAAAAATATAAAGAAAACGGAAGCCCAACCCCACCGGGTACAAAGTCTTGGAAAGCCACACCCCGACCATACACCACACATAACCCCAATAAGAAATAACCACCAATCGGTTCCCGACAGTCCAGTCACGGACTTACTAATGCTCATAATACTCCACTCACCCTAGCACCCCAGAAAAAAACAATGTAGATTACCCAAAAATAAACTCCGTACCGCGGCACAAACCCAAAAATCCCTTACTATAACGGCAATAACATACATCTCGTTATAAATAACGATAAATGTCAATACAATATAAACATACATAGGTAGAATTATCGCAAAAATTTTAAAGATAGACAAATAGGATAATTAACACTAAAAAATTATATTTAATAGGTACATTTGATTGTTTGTATTTTATTTTCAACACCTACGAATGAAATACCAATAACACCGCATTAACAAATATATATCCTAAAAATAATATGTATGTAGTATAATTATATAAGACAGACATAATCCAATATCAAACCAAACTGCGAACCATACAACCTACGTTGAACTTCAAAACGATTATTATCATCAATCCCATAACCTCACCCTTTGTTTGGGGGATCTATTGGATTCCCATCAAACTGTTACCACCAAGCCAAGCGATTGAAGGCCCGAAAAAAAATTTATTAGACAACTCAAAAATCATATTTTTTTCAAATATGCTTTATGGATAAACAATTTCTATGAAATGATAGTTAGTTACAAAATTTTACACCCATTCACTATTATATTCTACTCAACCAACATAGAAATTTTTTTTATATTTTATATTACAAATGGTAAAATATATTTGATATATTGAAAAGTTGATAGGTATTGCGATGACAGCATTCTAATGTTTAGGTAAGTACAAAGTTATTGAGTTGTAAATATACATAATAAATATCTCTAGAGATACACACTTATATGAAAATACATTGAATCGTTACGAGCTAAAATAATATTAAAACAAAATAAGCATACTTAGTACGAAAAAATGAACATCTGACCGCTATTTTATAAAGCCGTAAGACAAAAAAAATAGTCGAAGCAAGGGACTCATTGAACAGAAAAGTAACAAAATATACAAACAGCAGTGAAAAAAATATGCCCTTTAGAAAAGATATTACCCACTAGTCGTTGGATGCAATATCATCTGACTCAATTAGAATCTAACCTTCTAGATCGTATAGTGGGACAAAGATAAATCTTTCCTACCCTTATAAATTTCATTTCAAGATGTGAAAAAAATTTTATATATACCAACTATGATATCAGCAATAGTAGTTGAGGGTATTTTAATAAACAAAATATGCAATATAAATAAATGTTTCATGACATTCTTAATTAAAGGTACCACATTAAAAGTTTGTAATTAAATAACATATTCGGATAACAAACATACTACTTACAAACAATTTTAGATTTTTACAAACACTATTAATAATTTTAAAAAAATACTTGATGCACCAAAAACCGTAAAGGTAAGGAAGAACGTTATTGTATACAAAACTAAAAAATAAGGTATTGTTATCATATGTGTAAATAGAAACATTATGAAAAGATATAGCTACAAGGTGCCTGAAGCAGAAACCAGTCCCCAACACCACGTAAACTTTAATATAAAGAGCAACGAAATGCAAAATACAAATACTCTACCATACATCAATCAGAAAACGCAATAAAAACACTTATTTAAGGTAGCTTTCTGTAGTAATTTGGACATCATACCAATTGACAATCGCTTTAAAAGCAGATAAGTAAAAACGTGAGGCCCATATATTGTAGACATTTCAATAAATCCATAAACCGCCATAAAGGGACTATTTTAGAGACGATTGGACATCTTTTTGCCAGATAAGTGTCCAAAGAAAACTCTTACAATCGTTCCAAATTTTATACAAAATATGCCAAATATACCAAAGGAATCCAGACCCTATTTAATGCCAGTGTACATATTTAGGTACATAGGAACATATAATATTTCATAAAATACATATTATTTAAAAATATGTAACAAACGACATAAATGAAATCATTAAGTAAATATACCGCCATTAATATAGTGGATAAGTTCCCAGTGAATTTTGTCCGATAAGCCGAAATCTTAGACAGAATATAGGCAGGCCATCGCCAGCGTGTACTGAACGAACCCGAACCCTGTCCTTAGTACCTAACAATAAAGTCAATTTGAGCACTCGGCAGTAGAAATAATAAGATTCTGGTTTAGTAAAAAGACAGTTCCAAGAACATAGAGCAATATACACGAGATAAGCAAGAATCAAAAAACACCATTTAAGCACATGGGTGGCCAACCTTTTCAGGCGTCCCGGCCCAAATTTTGGAAATTAGAATACCTACCGTGCCGTACAACAAAAATTCTTCACATAAATACAAAGCAACAGAGAACACAGACAAAATTTATTAAAGAAGATAAAACACAAAAGCGAGGACAAACAAATTTATTATATTAGAAGTAACAATACAAGAAATAGCACCAACAAAAAAGAAAACAAAATAAATAAATTTTATATTCTGTAGAGAATGTAAGATATAATAACCACATGGAGACAGATTAAAGTAAGTGTAGAAGAATAAAGAGATATTTGTAATCACACACAGTACGATAAGTACTAAAAGGGACAAGTGAAAAGATTGAAATAATCAGCGTGTAGTGCATAGAGAAATGTATGAATGTAGAGGAAGCGAAGTAAGTGTGTCAGGAAAACAGTGGTATGGGTGTTTTATTCTTCTCTGCCAACTCCTACGAGGAAAAGGCGATGATGGTTAAGTTATGAATAAGTTTAAGTGTGACGTCTGATTTTGTTGTCACAACTAGTGCATCAATGAAAGAAAGCAATCTGATGTTCTTTGCTACACTGCTAAACCGTTTTCCAAATGCTCACAAGTGATTCGTGATCTCAATTGAGATTTAATGTGCTTCATTCGACTGAACAGCTGTTCACACGTGTAAGTGTTTCCAAATAGCGAAATCAATCCGATAGGCATGTTTGTGAAATGCAGATATTTTCCTTGACCAAATAAATGTTTTATAAAACTCTTCCAAACAGACCTGATTAAAATTTCTCCTTTACTGTGTATCACAACACATTTTCACAATGTTCCATTTGTAACATCCGCATAAATTCACGTCTATGGAAAATGGCGTTGCAAATGCAGCAAAAAGCACACGATGCTTTTTAAAATCTTAAAATCGGTCTTCAAATTCCAGGTTCAAGTCAGCTATCAATGAAGCGTATTTATCCGCCGCCATTTGGGTAACGTCTGTCTGCTAAAACCATGTAGGAAAGTGAGTGAAGATTTTTGTCCCTAACTGTTGTTCCAATGGCACAAGTTTACATTTGGAATGCGGAAATAAGATCATACATGTTATGAATGAGTTGGTCTATTCCCTTGTAGACGAGTATTAACAACATTTAGGTGGCTAACTATATCAACCAGAAATGCAAAGTCTGCTAACCCACTCCTTGTCTTCAAAATACTTGCCATGATACTTTTTGACTTGCTTGCGAGAATAATTGTTATTTTCTTGCTTCAAATCAAACACTCTTTTCAACATTTTGGCACGGGTCAGCCCATCTTACTTCTTGCATAAAAATGTAACGTCATTATACTCTGAATCTAAAGACTTGAGAAACTCTTGGAACTGGCGGTGATTCAACCCCTTCGACTTAATAAAGTTCACTGTTTTTGATGACCACCTTCATGACATGTGATCCATTTTAAGGGATTTGGCACAAAAATTCTCTTGATGAATAATGCAATGAAAAATTTAGCATCGAAGTATTACCAAACTTTGCAGGCCTCATTTTCAATCAATTTTTACTAAACCTTCGTGTTTCCCAACCATTGCTGGAGCACCATCTGTTGTTAAGCCTGATAGGTTGTTGAGTTGTAACGAAACGCGATTTCAATGTCGATGTAACAGCTCCTAACAAATCTCGTGAGCAAGTAGTGTCCATTAAGTGGATACAGTGCCGCTAATTCTTCTATTTTGTTAAAATTGACATCGATAAAAATAAAAACCCCCTGATAAAAATCGCCACTTGGGCGGTATCTGTTAGGTCTGTGCTTTCATCCAATGCTAGAGAATAAAAAACGAACTTGGAAGGCTCGATTTTTCAAATTATCTTCAATATGTTTTTACAATGTCGTCCACACTCCGAGTAATAGTATGATCGAGAAAGGCTTATTTATGAGAAATCCGTTTTCCTTCTCTGGGCACAGAAATTTCAAAACAATACTCTCCCCAACATTCTCTTAACCATATTTACCGTCATGAAATATGGCTTCGATTTTTTTAGCAAGTATCATGGCTACAGCATAACTAGCTTTTACATAGCATGTTCGACTCTTGAGCCGCCCTAGTAAATATCTGCTGTTGTGCAGAAAGTTTTCTTTGTATTCATTATAACTGTGGTCTTGTCGAAATTGCCCATTTGTACTTATCAAACTTATTTGCATGTTTAGCATCGTAATGTCGTTTAATGTTATACTCTTTTCAAGACAGAAACAGAATCATTGCATATCAAGCATATTGGCTTGTTTTAAATTCACGAAAAAATAGTTTATAGTCCATCTGTCTTGAAAATCTCAGGATCTCCTGTTACTCTTCTCTCTTTAAGTTCCAAAAACATCTTTACTACGTGACGACATTATGGGTCTTTGTTTTTAACTAAAAAATAAATAATATGTGACATCAGTATTACATAACTTTCTGACACAAGGATGAGGATTATTTATGGTGCATTTGTAAAAAATCTGCAATGCCATTAAGATAACTTATTCTTGCTAATTCATTAGTAAAATAAAAAATTAAGTATGTAAATAAAGTGAAATACTAACTGATGCTGATATTAAATTATTGAAGAAAGACATTTTAAATTTTCGGTACAATTAAACTTAAAAGTAGGTACTCAGACAAAAGCCAGTAGTCAGCACGGTTGGTAATTTGGTTAGATTCCCCATAAATAATCACACAAACAAAAAATAGAAGTCTGACAAAATTAAAGCAAATATAAAATAAAAGCTGGTTTTGCTTACCTTCGCAGAACTTAAAAAAATAGTCAGGACTCGGTATAATAATTAGACAGGGATACTCACGTTGCGGTCGGTAAAAGTCAATCTCAAAATATCGCAAGATAACAATAATACGTAACACAATTAAATGCGACCACACGTCCATCGGCGTTGCGGCTTTGCCACAGAATGGCAATCATGGCGGTCGCACGACCAGTGTTGCCACATGCAATGATTACAAAACCTAGAAATCTGGTATGAGATCAATAAACCAAAAAATCTGTAAAATTAAAATTTTAAAACCAAGACAATATGGCAGTTTATAGTAAAACTTACCTTTTGAGAAAAATAATACAGTAGCCCTATTAGCATTTTCAGTTATTATACAGTTATGATTGTCCTAAAATATATTTATTATTTAATGTCAATACTCAAGTTTGAACACAAATCGAGTGTAGTATACAAACCTGATATGTATCTGCCGACATTGAGACTACGATTTTTATGTCTCAAAAATTTTAACCTTTGAATATTCCGTTTGCACTATTTCGCCTCAACCTCGTATCGACAAAAACAGATTTTTACAGGAAACCAACAAACAATTGTTTTTTCCCTCCATTTCAACTCACTGATCAAAATTACTGAAATCATCGGTACATAGACTATGTCAAATAATTGAAAAATCTGTATAAAACAAGAGTAAAATCATTTTATCTGTAACGGTTACCCTAAAATCTTTATAAAATACAGATAAATTTTGGTAATTACAAGTATGGCAACACTGCGCACGATGCATCCCGCCCCGCATCCCGCTTTCACGGCTATCCACGCAAGATCGGCGTGTTACGCTTTACCTACCATAGTAAGAAATTGTCACGATAGTTGATAATCAGATGTACTGAGATACTTCCATAAATATGGGATATGAAACAAACTATGCATGAAGTAATGTTCTTTTGGTGGGTTTTTATGTTGGTTTTGGTGGTTTTGAGTAATATATTATACTAAAACGGCGCTACATAAATTATCTTATAATTTTTTTTTTTTTTTGCATAATTGCTCCGCGGGCCATTAGCAGGACCCCAGCGGGCCACATGCGGCCCTCGGGCCGCGGTTTGGACACCCTTGATTTAGAAGCTTTGTTAGCGAAGTCCCGTTTGCAAAAAAAGAACGAAACGTTTGATTAATACGCGTTAGCTAAGTGTCTAAGTTGTTAATTTAGGGGCACAGTCAAAAACGTTTTGCCATCCTCAGATCTGCTGCTCAGGACTGACTGGCGGAAGCAAAATTCTAAATTAAAGTAGAAGTAAGTATATCGATATCGGCAGGTTGCGGAAGGCAACTGCAGCACTGTGGGGCTATTAATCAGCCGTCCGAATGGTCCTATTATTGAATCCAGTCTGCTTATTCGCAAATTCTCATTTTGTCCGTTTAACACAGGACGGAAGAAACAAGCGTTTTCAGTATTTTGACAACTAAAATTTATTTATTTTTTATTAAATAAAACAGTAGAATTTCTCGAGAAAACCTACCAATTATAAGAAAAATATTTATTCCGTTTTTATTTATTTAAATATTCCATTTCAATTTCATATTTGAATATAAATACAATATTATTAAAGTACATTTAAAAAAAAAAAAATCAACACAAATTGAATCGATGCCATACTGAATGAGACTCTTTGGTAACTTCTTCCTCGAACGAGGATCGTATATGGAAGGACTATACCAAACTGACACCATGAAGGACCACCAGGAAGGCGAAGTATCCTGGAATACCCTAGAAAAACAAAAGTTGAAATAACGCGGGGGAAAAAAACAAA